>CM033323.1:52145722-52249305 GCA_019359835.1 Pharus latifolius
TCCGGTAGCCCAGTCCCGGAAGCTTAGCCATCGGAAACTTCAACCCCTTTTTTCTTTAGCCTAAGCCACCGGAAGAATCAGATGGGACCCAAGGGCCGTGCCAAGGCCGCAGAGGTGCCACCTGAGGAAGTCACCGCGGACTTCCTCTGGGCCTCCGAGTTCACATCCGGGGACCTGGAGTCCCTGGTGGACCGGGGGGTGGTTGCGGACGGGGACGTCCGGATCCCCACGAAGAAGGACAGAGCCCCCCGCCCTAGGCCCGGGGAAGTGGTGGCCTTTGAGGCTTTCCTCGAGGCCGGGCTCCGGCTCTCGGTGCACCCGCTGCTCCGGGAGTTTTTGAAGGAGTACGGGGTGGCCTTGAACCACCTGACGCCGAACGCGTTCGTCCGGATGGGCCTCTTCATTTGGCTCTTTGAGACGGCCACCGGACGGGAGCCAACGCTCTGGCTGTTCCGGTATTTTTACAAGCCGGCAGCGAGGAGCTCCCACCTAGTGAAGGGAGGGCCAAAGTCTCCCTTCGGCTCCATGATGATCCAGTTGCTGCCGTGCCGGATAGCGGAGTACCCGGTGGCGGCCTCCCGGGACCACTGGGGGGACTGGATCCGGTGGTAGTTCTACCTCCGGGTCCGGGACGGCGAGGAGGTGTACTCCCCGAAGGCCCCCTCCTACAATCGGTCGTCCGCTCCCAAGCCCCCGGTGTGGACCGAGGAGGAGCTGAAGCTCCTCAGCAAGGTCATAGGCTCCCGGGGCGTCCGCTCTATGAGGGACGCCACCGAGGAGTTGACACTGCTGAAGATCTCCCCATTCTCGCACGAGAGGAGGGGGATCGGGATGTGCCCGGCCCAGCGGCCCCCCAGAGGCCGGTGACCCGACGTAAGCTCCCGATTACTTTGCTCGCTTCTGTCGTGAATTTTCCTAAGTCCTTACCTTTTGCAGTCCGGCCGCATCCAACTGCCCGGGAAAAGGCGGAGAACCTCCTTGGGAGGTACTACACCGACGGGCACGAGCGCATCGTGCGTGTCATCGGGGAGGGCCCTCCCTGGAACCAGGTGGCCGAGGCCTTCGGGCTGAGGCTACCAGCGAGGACGCCCCTCCCCACCCCTGGTTCCCACAAGAGGGGGAAGGAGGCCACCGGGGGCTCTGAGCCAAAGCGGGCCAAGGCTCAGAAATCCCCCTGTCCATCGACGACTCCGGGCTCCACGCCCGTGAAGGCCCGGGACGCAGCCCCCGGGTTAGGGCGTGCGTGGGCGCCTCCCCGACAGGGAGCAACACCACCTCCCCCGGAGAACCCCGGAGAGGCTCGGCGGAAGGAACCATCCAACGATGAGGGGCATCCGATTCTGCGGATTACTCCCCCTCGCCACCTTCGGCGCTAGCCCTCCCTGTGGGACCCCCATTTGAGGAATCCCGTGGCAACCGCCCAGGTGGATTGCACACAGGTTGGACCATTACAAAACTCACAACAAGCGGAAAGCAGTTATAGCATAAAACATAATTAAACAGGTACGAGGTCACGAGGACCAATATTACATTAACATAGCGCCCAGAATGACGCTACTTAGAGTTGCTACGAAAATAACAAGTTTATCCATACAAGAGTCGGCATCAAGATACCGAACACACAAAACAAGGCAGACAGCAACAACAAAGATCTTCACTTCTGGCAGCAACGGTTCTGGTAGGGCTTCCTCCACATCGGACTCAACTCGGCACGAGACCCTCCTAGAACTCCGAATCATCTGGGGCGTTCCCATCCTCTGCTTCATCTTCATAACCAAACGAATCGGGATCGGCGAATCCCTCTTCTGATTTGTTTAAAAAGGCAAGGGTGAGCATGCTTTGACACAATGCTCAGCAAGTCGTTTATTTACAATTGCAATTATATAGATGAGGAGTGATCAAGAAAAGGGGTTAAATCTTATAATCATAAATAGTATAGATTTCAATCCTTTGATCTTTCAAATAAGGGTTTTGTTTCCAACAGCGGGGTTTTTGAAAACCTTATAATAGACTTTAAGAAAACATTGTGAATGGCGATCCTCCGTGATCCACCATTTGAATTAACCATATTATGAAAACATTCCAAATAGTTACTTGTGTTGAACCACATGGATAAATCCACCGCGAACATACTCCATGAACTGGGAGTACAGAGTATCTGATACTTTTCCTACACTTTGCAAAGGTGTACCTCTTTTAAATCCACTTCTTCACTCGACTTTCAAGTCGGGCCAACTCCATGTGACTTATACACATGTGACAAGGCCGAGATCACACAACGCTTTTGCAATTCAGTATTAACAGTATCCCCGCCCGGTAAATAGACAATTAAGTCTCAAGTACCGTTGTGGGTCCTCCCCACTACCTTACTTCCTAGCCTTTGGCCTATGCTCCCGCAGGACACATAGCCTTGGTCTGTCCACGCGAGACATCTGACCGTCACGATTACAACCGCGCACGGCTTAATCGGAGGCATAGGGCATCTTCCTTCTTTCCACCTTTTCCTCTCATGCTTTTTTTTCTGAACTCACATCACTCACGGACGAACTGCGCCCAACCAGTTTCTCCACGCGAGAAACCAGACCGACAAACCATGCAGGGAACTGCTAATACCAAAAAGCTACTAAGTCGTGCCTGTCCCATACCAGGCAAGTGGTTGGTACGTTTTTCATGCCGCATAGAGGCACAACACAAGGTTCTAGTCCTTATGAATTAATAGTGAGGAGCCATCCACATTCCCTGGTGCGCACCGCACCCTCTCCATACAAACCAATCCTCACTATCAATACTAATTTGACATTTCATTTCACAAAAGGGGTTTCAAATCCATTTCTCACATATTAGCCATTTCACATCCAACATGTATACTTAAATAAGATTAAAGCCTAAGCATGGTATCCTAGGGTGACAAGGTTGCATGATGATTCGATATCAAAAGGGGTTTCCACATGAAAGTTGGGTCATATCTATTCACATGTTTCTAAACATAGTTCTATCAAATATTCAGCATGCATATATCTTTAAAATAATGAATCTACTTTATTTCAAAATACTGGGTGAGACATGATCAAGGGTGACGACTTGCCTTGCCAAGTTGGGTCTAAGAAATCTGCTGGATCTTCAAACGTTCCTTCCAAATCTTCCGCTCCTTGCTCTGCATTCGCACGAGAGCACACACAACACATACAATACATAAGCATTCAGAAAATAGGTTTTATACAAAACATAAGTAAAATATACACATGAATGCAAATGAGGGAGATTGTGCAGAAACAGAATAGCGGAGAAAAGGATACTAGGGTTAGGTTCACTGGACAAGACTCGAATGCGACGAAAGCCAAGGGTTGGCATTCGGTTCGCGAACAGACAATGTCCGAGAAGGACACCAGGATGATTTGGGGCTTCTAGATGATCAAAAGTGGTGCAAGAGGTGGCATTGTGTGCCAAATGCTGTGAGGGACCTAAATGACAAAGTGAACTTTTCAGAAAAGCCCTTGAATTAACAGAAATTCATAGCAAAGCTCAGGACACAGGAAATCGAATGCCACTGTACAGCAGCGAACTAGGGCACATGCGTCTGGACGAATCACGCATGCATTGCTTCACCAAACATGTCAGGGAGGTAGGCGGGATCAAGACAAGGTTGCTGGTGGAAGGAATTTGACTGGGGTCACTTGACGGCGACGAACGGCGAGTTTGAAACCTTCGGCCGCCTGAGACAAGGACGAGCCACGGTGACAGAGAACTGGAGTTAGCTAAACTTGAAATTGACTGAGGGGAAACACTTCTGGGGTGGTGTGGATTGTTCTGGAGAGAGGAATTAGGCAGTGGTTAAGCGTGCGAGCTCGTCGACGTTGTCACCGGAGTTGGAGAAGACGGTGAACGACGAACTGGCTCCACACAGCAATGTAGGCTATAATCTCTGGACTACACCATCTAGGGGTTACAGGGAAGGTGTAGGTGGCTTCAGTTTGGGGAGAGCAGTAGCGAGGCACGCCGGCGACGTGAGACGTCCACGGTGGCGCGCGAAAATTGGGAAAACGCACGACACTGCATCAATTTGAAAACTGGCTGAACAGGCTTGCTAAGAAAGGGCTAAGGATCATTTGATTCTACTGGAGTGGGTGATGAAAAGCACTGGAACGAGCTTAATTTCTGGAACAGGGGGTTTCTGGTTTTCCGGCGATCACTGGCGATGAAGAGCACTAGGATGCAATTACTTTCTTGGACATGGGAAGATGGGTGTGGGGATCTTACTGGTGAGCTTGAATTGGAGAGAGGGGCTGTGGTTTGCTCTGGCGACGATGGCCTCAAAATCGGCTCATCGGGGAAGAAAGGGACACAGTGAAAATCCGAGAATTTGGCTAAGTCCTGGAGTTGTGGCTTCTTCATAGCACTGAGGGGTTTAAATAGGCGTTGAGGCGGAGCCTGCGAGGGGAAACGGCGAGAGAACTTGTGCCGGGGACGAGACCGGCCGGGTGTAGCTGCGACAGCGGTGACCGGCGATGTGATTGTGCACTGGCGGTGTAGCAGCTCTACAGGCTTTGTCGGTTGCATTGGAACTTCACCAGTGATGGCGCAGATGCGGAGGCAACAGCGCAGCTCCGGCAACGACACGTAACGCATGCAATTGCCACGGCAATGGTTGCGCGCGCGAAGACAGTGCTGGAGCGCGGGTGTTTATCCGCTGGTCATGGCGCGGTACTGGCTGCTGGCACGTGCGCGCGGGGTGGCTCATTTGCTCACAAGCGCAGGCAACAAGAGGCGATGGCCGGCGGTGAGCAACTGCGGCGAGAAAACGCGGCGCGACTCCGGCGATGCAGCACTGGTCGAAAGCAACGACCAGGCGCTGGTCGAAAACAACAGAAAAAGAGTAGGAGGGCTGATTTGCAATTACTGATTCTTGATTCCAGGGACCAATCTGTACATCTGGCATTTGGCTTGGGTGGAAAGAGTTTTGACTTTGCTAAATTAATCCACAAAGTCTAAGATATTGATCAGCAGCTAGGGATGACAAAATTTTGGAGATTTAGGCAAGTTTTGAGATGAACTGAAAACAGGGTAATTAGGGTAATTTGATTTTAGAAATTTGACAAGGCTGAAACTAGGGTTACGGGAGAGATTTGGAAATTCTTCCAGAAGGGAAAAATGTCCAGAATAGTGAAGGGAAGATGTTCACTGAATCAAATTAGGATTTGGAAATGATCTGTGACTTTTAGCCTTTTTGGGGTTCCTCAGATATCTGAAAAGGACTAATTTGTGAATCTTTTGGACTGATCTGCGAAAATGACTTGAATGAAGGAGTTTGGCTGCCAACTTTTTAGAGTGACAGTCTGGCATTACTAAGATCTCATCCTGATATGCAGATAGTCAAGGTAGGCTAGGGTTGGGAAAAACAGGGGTGTTACACTCCCGGCGGCCCCGGTGCTACCGGAGTCGGAGAGATCGGAGGTCCGATTCGCAGAGGCCTCCCCTCCGTGTGTCGAGTGGCCAGTAAACAAGGGGGGGAGCCCCTCGGTCTACGAGGCTCCCCCGGCGACGGAGGTCCTGGGGGCCCCACGGCCTGGAAAGGGGAAGGGGCTCCTGATCCCCCCCGGGAGGGACCCCCTCCAAAAGCTCGTTGCCCTCCTCCTCTTCTGCGGCCACTTCCTCGGCGGCGAGGAGGCCAACCACTGCCACCCCGGTTCACATCGCCCCCACATCTTTTGCGAGGGGCACGCCATCGGTCGCGACTGGTCCGGCGACGGGAGGGAGACCCCCTGCTGTCCGCGGGGGAGGTCAACCGGTACGCGGAGAGCCTGTAGACCCGGAAGGTCCAGGACTATGTCTCGCAAGGGACTCTCTGCGAGCACTTCGAGGAGCTTCAATCCCTCCAGATCCAGGTACTTTCTCAAGCCGGTAGAAGGTTTCCTTCGGTGCTCCTGCCTCGAATTTTTTTCTAACTCTTGCGCTTGTAAGGGGCGGCCATCACCTAGGGGATTGAAGCGCGCTTTAGCCGGGTGTTGAAGGACGAGGACGAGAAGGCCATTGCCTATGTGGAGCAGCGGGACGATGCCCTCCGGGAGCTAGCCCAGGTTCGGGCCCAGATCTATGCCTCCGAGACCGCCAACGACCAGCTCCGGAGGGAGGCAAAGGCAAAGGAGGATGCCCTCTGGGAGCTCGAGGGCTCTAGCGTCTGGGCGGTGACGGACGTGGGCCACTCCGTTCGCTCAGCCCTCGAGGGGCTTGGAGTGAGCCTGGGCTCGGGGAGCAGCTCCGAGGTGGCCCCGGCGATGCTCACGGAGGCTGTGCGTTTTCTCAACGCACAAGTCTCCGTGATCCCGGAGGCTGCTGATACCCAGGCGCGAGGACGAGCGATCCTGGTGGTGGCCGCCGCGGCCGGGCTCGTGGAGCACCGGGGGGTGGGCGCCCGGACAATCGGGGGCCGAATCCCCTGGAGCTTCCCGGAGTTCTTCGAGCCATCGCGGCGAGAAGTAGAGCAGCTCGTTGACGACTTCTACGATTGGATAATCCGGGTGCGATTCCCAGTGCCGGCGCCTCCGGGAGCGGATGCTGCTCCTCCGGTGGGAGCCCCCCGGGGGGAGGATGCCAACGAACAAGTATGAGCCTCCCCCCGGGCCTTTAGATAGGGCCCTTTTTGTTTTTAGGTTTTTTGCTCCCGGTAGCTTCTTAGAGGAAGCCACAGACACTTGTACAAAAAACATTTTGATGCAATAGAAATTGGATTTTTTGCTAAGTCTTTGAATGAAAGGTACCAAGTTACCCGGGAGGTTGCTCCCGGACGAAGGTCCCGGAGGAGCTCTCGGGGGGTGAGGCCTTTGAGCCCCGGCGGGTGTCACCCGGGGGATGCCCAGGCCGCCTTTATTTTCTTAAGTCTTCTCTCCGAGGGGCATGGCAGGGGCGCACCCCGGGAACCAATCCGGTTGAGGTGGCATCCGGAATGGCACCTGGGCAATTTCGACAATCACCGCACCGAATTATCCCCCCCACGCCCGGGGTCCCAGATGGTTCCCCCGCTTCGAATACTTCCACCGGCGGGCTACGAATATTGGCCCGAGGATTTGCTCCAGGAGGCCCAGCGTCGCATACGCGGCTTGTACCGGGAGCTGGCCCGGGAGATATCGGAAGGCCTCCGGGATTATTACGCGTAGGATCTTTCCGGGTTGTATCGTATCTAATGTAATGATGCCCACAGGAGGGGGAAGATGTCCTCCGGTTAAATGATCTTCAATAAAGCTGAGTTTTCTTGTGTGCTTTGATTTCTTTAATAAAGCTAAGTTTGCTTGTGTACTTTGAATTCTTAGATGGTTCGAAACGGGGTGATTCCCGGGTGCTCCTTATCCCCCCCTTCCACAGCGGGCCGGAGGGTAGCTCCGGGCACTGTGGGGGTGACAAAGCCCCCAGGGTAAAGACCCATCACTTAAGAATTCATGTTTTCCCAAGGTTGTAAAAATTTCCGGGAACAATTTTTCGAAAGCCCCGGTGGGATCCTCCGGTCGCCATAAAGAACGGGGAGCCGGGGATGAGGTCTCCGGGGAAAGAACGTCCAAGAAAATCCGTAAAATTCCCAGGGATAATTTTTCTGGGAGACAACCCTCCAATCGCCGTGAAGGCTGGGAGCCGGGAACGATGTCTCCGAGAAAAATATCGGCGAATTCCGAAATTCCATGAAATTCTCCCCGGGGTAAAAACCTTCCGGTCACTGTGAGAACGAGGAACTGAGTGAGTCTTCCGGAAGGCCCAATATCTCCAGGAATTTTCCCGGGAGAGAAACCTCCGGTCACTGTAAAAACGGAGAGCCGGGAATGAGATCTCGGGGAAAAAACATCCAAGAAAATCCAAGAAGGCGAAATTCCCAGGGATAATTTTTCCGGGAGACAACCCTCCGATCGCCGTGAAGACGGGGAGCCGGGAACGAGATCTCCGAGAAAGAATATCCGAGCATTCCATCTCACTAAGGAGACAATCGACTCCCGGAGGAGGATGCGCCCGATGACGGGTCTGAGTGTTTGGGTAGGGGACTAGTCTCCCAAATTGACTCGTTACTGCGGTCCTTGAGGACCGGGTTGCTACTTACACCCTCAGTCCACGAGGGGTGATCGTAAGCCGCCCTATGGGAGTGGGACTCCCGTTGTAGGGACTTGTTGGGTCGTGATAGCCCACTTCCTCACGGGGAGGGAATCCTTGTTGAGAGGGCATCTTCATGGGGAGGGCATCGCCATGAGAGACGGTAATGTAAAAACCTGTATTGAGACAGAGCTGAAGAAAAAAGCCAGTTGTATTGATAATGAACCGAAGTACAATGCCTCCCCCTGCGAAATCGCAACAGGTGAGGGAACGGTGAGTACAATGTCACCCCTCCCCCTCCGGCGTAATCACTCCGGGGGAGGGGACGAGCTCGTAGGCTAGACGTAGAACTTGCAAAGTAAACGCACATTCCACATGTGCTTCAGCTCCTGCTCTTGAAAGTTGGAGAGCTTGTAAGCCCCCGAGCCCAGGACTGCTGAGATCTTGTAGGGGCCCTCCCACTTGGGGGAGAGCTTGCCCTGGGCTTGGGGGTCTGTGACGCGTTTGAGGACAAGGTCCCCTAGTCGAAAAGCCCTCTCGCGCACGCGCTGGTTGTATGCGTGTGCCATTTCATGCTCGGTCGCGTTCCTCCTCCACGAGATCGACCTCCAGTCGTTGATTTGCCTCGTTGGCTTGGTACGCCGCGGTCGTAGCTCCGTCTAGGTGCTCGACCCACAGTGACCGAAAGCCAATCTCCAGGGGGAGGACTGCCTCAGCCCCATATACCAGGGAGAAGGGAGTACGTTCCGTCGCCCGGCTCGGAGTCATGCGCATGGAGCAGAGGATGCTAGGGAGCTCCTCTGCCCATGCACCCCGCTTGGAAGCGGCTTGCCCAAGCTGTCGGCGTAACCCTTGTAGGATTATACCGTTGACCCTTTGAATGGCCCCGTTGCTCTGGGGATGAGCTACCGAGGTGAAGTGGATGGTGAGCCCCAATCCTTCACAGAATTCCCGAAAATATGCTGAGTCGAATTGGGTCCCATTATCGACAGTGATTTCTCGGGGGACGCTGAAACGACATATGATATTTTTCCAGAAAAAGCGCAGTACTGCCCGGGACGTGATGCTGGCCAAAGGTTCAGCCTCTACCCACTTAGTAAAGTAGTCGACCGCGACCACCGCATACTTGTAGCCCCCGGGTGCTAGGGGGAAGGGGCCCAGGAGGTCCATCCCCCAGCGCGCGAAGGGCCAAGTGATGGGGATAGTCTGCAATGCTACGGGGGGGAGGTTCGAACCCTTGGCCATCTTCTGACAGGCCTAGCATGCGGAGACAAGATCTCGCGCGTCACGAATCACCGTGGGCCAATAGAAACCCTGGCGAAGGGCCTTGGCCGCGATGGCACGCGGGGACAGATGAGACTCGCAGCTTCCCGCTTGAATATCCTCGAGAAGCTGGAGCCCCTCCGGTCGTGGAAGGCAACGGAGCAAGGCAGAAGCCCCTTGCTTGTAGAGCTTCCCCTCCAACAGGAGGTATGCCCGTGCTTTGGCCCAGAGGCATTTAGCCTCGGTCTCATTGGGAGGGTCCCCCTCCCCCTTGATGAAAGGAGACAAGGGGGTCCATCCAAGACGAAGCCTGGGTGATTTCGGCGACTTCCGGGATGTAGGACTCATCACCAGCGTCCGTGGAGGTCACCGAGGGCTTCGCAATAATCTCCAGGAAGGCCCCTTTGGGGAGCGGTTCCCGAGCGCTGGCTGCCCGGGCTAGGGCGTCAGCCCAGTCGTTGTCCCTTCGCGGGATGTATCGGGCCTCTAAGCCGTCGAAGTGCTTCTCCATCTTGCGCACTTCCTGCAAGTGAAGACTCAAGTTTGCGTGATGGCACAAGTAGGACTTGTCCATTTGGCAAACTACGAGCTGGGAGTCCCCTTTCACTAGGAGGCGTTGAATCCCCAAGAAGCGCAACCCGAGGAGCAAAGCCTCGTATTCGGCTACATTGTTCGTGGCGGGGAACTCGAGCCGCGCCGTGTACTCAAGTTCCCTCCCCTTGGGGCTCCAGAGGACTACTCCCGCACCAGCCCCGGTGAGACACAGGGAGCCATCGAACATGAGTGTCCAATGGTCGCTGTGTCGGGGCAGCGCGGGGAGGTCTTCGTCCTCGGGCCCGGAGGCAGGAGTCCATTCTGCCACGAAGACGGTGAGGACCTGTGATTTGATGGCAGAGCGCCCCGTGAGGGAAATGAAAAAGGGGGCGAGCTCGCCCCCCAACTTCCCTATCCGGCTGGTGGCTTCTTTGTTTCGGAGCACCTCCCCCAAGGGGAGGGATGACGGGACGGTGATGGGGTGCCTCAGGAAGTAATGGCGAAGCTTCTGGGACGCCATCAGGAGGGCGTAGCAGATCTTCTCCATCTCTGTGTATCGAGTTTTGGCCCCTTGGATGGCTTCACTCACGTAGTACACGGGACGCTGCTACCCATCTTGCTCCTTTACCAATACCGCGCTTACGGCGACCGGGGTCGCGGCGAGGTAAAGGAGCAAGGGCTCCTCCGGATACGGGCTCACGAGCATTGGGGGGCTCGTGAGATATCGCTTCAAATCGTCGAAGGCTTCTTGGGCTTCGGGGGTCCACCGGAACCCCTCGAGCCCCCAGAGGATCTTGAAGAATTGGAGGCCGTGTTCCCCCGACCGCGAGACGAAGCGGCTCAGCGCGGCTAAGCGGCTGGTGAGTCATTGAATGTCCTTGACCGAGCGCGGCGGGGGCATGTCCAAGAATGCCCGGATCTTCTCGGGGTTTGCCTCTATGCCCCACTGGGACACAAGGAAGCCCATGAGCTTCCCCCCGCGCACGCCGAAGGCACATTTCTCCGGGTTGAGCTTCAACCCATACGTGCGGAGGTTGTGGAAGGTCTCCGCTAAAACGTCGACGTGAGCAGTCGCGCGGGGACTTTTGACGACCGTGTCTTCGACATAGACTTCGACGTTGCGACCAATTTGGTCCATCAAGACCAACGTCATGAGCCGCTTGAAAGTCGCTCCAGCGTTCTTTAGCCTGAAGGGCATGTGGACGTAGCAGAAGGTTCCGAGGGGAGTTATGAAACTTGTCTTTTCCTCATCCCCTTCCATCATCCAGACTTGGTGATAGCCTGAGTATGTGTCCAGGAAGCTCATCAACTCGGACCCCGCGGTCGAGTCGACCAACTGGTCAATTCGCGGGAGCGGGAAGTTGTCCTTGGGGCAAGCACGGTTGAGGTAAGTCCACGCACATCCGCCACATGCTGTTCGACTTCTTTACGAGGACGGGGTTCGCAAGCCATTTGGGCTGCAAGACCTCCCGAATGAACCCCGCCTCTCGGAGTCAGGCAATCTCTACCTTGATCACCTCTTGGCGTTCAAGGGAGAGTTTCCTCAGCTTTTGCTTGATCGGGGGGTGACCGGGTGTCACCGAGAGCTTGTGCTCGATGACATCCCGAGCGACACCTCGCATGTCGGAGGGCTTCCACGCAAAAATGCCAGAGTTTTCGCGCAGGAAAGCCACGAGCTGCTCCGCGTGCTCTTCATGGAGATCCGCGCCGATCCTAACGGTTTTGTCCCCGTTGTCTGGGGATAGTGGGATCTTCCGGAGGTGCCCCTCCGGGCGTGGCTTGGGAAGGGGCCTCCCGGAAGGTATCACGGTGGCGTCTGACTCTGGGGGAGACTCCTACCCCACAGGGGTTTTGATGATGTTGATGCTCCCGATCATTACGGCAGCGTGGTCATATAGAGCGCGGGCCACGTCTTGGTCTCCCCTGGAGGTGATCACGCCATGAGGCCCGGGGATCTTTACGCAGAGATAGTTCTATTGGATCGCGGCCCCCAAGCGGTTGATTGTGGTCCTCCCCATGATCGCATTGTAAGAAGAGGGGAGGTCTACCACATTGAACTGGACCATCTCTGTCCGGTAATTGTCTGGGGTGCCAAAGGTCATGGGAAGATCCACCTTCCCTACGGGGTGGATCGCCTTCCCTGAGACGAATCTTTGCAAAGGCCCTGCTGCGGGCTGCAAGAGCTTCTCGTCCACCTGCATCTCCCTAAACGCCTTTAGGTAGAGGACGTCGGCGGAGCTCCCGCCATCCACGAGGATGCGGGCCAGATGACAGTTGTAGATGGTGGCAGAGACGATGAGCGCGTCGTCATGGGGGAAGCGAACCCCACGCACACCACCTTCACTTCGCGCGCGTACTCCTTGCGCTGACACTTAGAGTCCCGCTCGGAAGCGGACCCTCCCGTGATGACGTTGACACGCCCGGAAGCGTTCGTCCCTGCTGTCCCCCCGCAGGAGCAGGAAGGGCTGGTAAGGCCGGCTCAGAGGGCAAGGAGGCCGGAGTCCCCCCCTGCCCATGCTGGTCAAGGAATGCGGCGAATTGTTGTAGTAGTTGATGGCATTCCCGGGTGGCATGGGTATTAGACCTGTGGAAGGTACACCACAGACCTTCCCTGCTTCCCGCCGCAGGACAACTGTCCTCCCCCACGGCCTTTCGGCTTGGGGAAGGGACGATTTCCCTTCGAGGCATCGCACGAGCCGCCTCCGCCCTCGAGGACAAAGGTGTCCCGAGGCCGTGGCTCGCTACGACCCCCCTGGTTGGGGCGTTTGAGTGGGTCCCTAGCCCCCCGGTTGGCGGGGGCGGGAGCCCCCTGGTTCTTCTTCTAGAGGTCATTCTCCTCCGCCCGAGCATACTTCTCAAGTACGTTGAAGAGCTCGTCGGTGGAGGAGGGGCAGCTTCAGGAGAGCCTCCGGTGGAGTTCTCCCGGGAGGATCCCGCTCTTGCACGCCTCAATGACTGTGGAGTCAGGGGCGTGAGCCACTTTGCTTTTAACCTGAGCGAAGCGCTTGAAGAAGCTGCGGATGGTCTCCCCCGTCCTCTATCAAATGGTATAAAGCTACGAGGAGTCCAGGGGGTGCACGTAGTTCCCCTGGAAGTTTGCACAGAACTCGCGCTTGAGCTGCGCAAAGGACTTGATGGAGCCGGCCTTCAGGTTGTAAAACGACGAGCGGGCAATCCCGGTGAGGTAGAGGGGGAAAACGTTGCATTGCACCATCTCGTCCCCCCCAGCCGCCGAGATGGCTGCGGAATACACCTACACAAATTCATAAGGGTCGGCCTCACCGTTGTAGTGTTCGATGTGCGGCGGGCGGTAAGGCCGAGGCCATCGAATGCACCGTAGTCTTCAGCACAGCGGCTGGTTAGCCCCATCCACTTCTCGGGGAGAGTCCCGGTCACTATCTCCTTTGATAGGGGACGCTCGCTCGTTGTCGGAGTCGGGAAGGGGCCCAAGAGGTCCGCCGGCATGGCGGTATCGGCGCTTTTCTTCCGGGTTGGTGGAGCTGACCTCCAAGACGTCCGAACGCTCCCCCGAAGAGGTTGGTTCTTTGGCGGGTCTCTTCCCCCAACCGGAGCGGGAGCGAAGCTCTCCGCGTCCGTGGCCTGGGGGAAGTTCATCCCCGAACTTAGTCGTACGCATTCGCTCAACCTCCTCCTGGGTGAAGCGGACTTGATCCGCCGGAGGCCCCCTTGGGGGCGGCCCCGGGGGAGGAGGGAGCTCATGTGCTGTAGCTACCTGCCTGGGCGCTACCGGGGCTGGTGAGGGGGAGACCCCTGTGGCCACGTCCGGAACCGGAGAGGGGGGAACCCCCGCGGCGACATCCGGAACCGAAAAGGGGGAAACCCATGTATTATCAGGAACCGAAGATGGGGGAACCCCCGCGGCGACGTCCGGAACCGGGGCGCCGTTGCGGGGGGAGGCCCGTTGTGATGCGGGAGCTGCTCTGTCAACCGCCCCTGGTGCGGTAAACACGACTTGCGGGGCGGGCCTGGCTCCCGGAGCATGGAAAACCCCCGGCAAGTAGTGGCCTGGAACAGGGTGTCCCCCCGGTACCGCGAAGTCCCCGGGCATGAGGTAACCCCCCGGCATCAGGAAGCCTCCCGGCATCGGGAAGGCTCCGGGCGGATGGCTCGCCGAGGGGGATACCCTCCGGTGGGGTCGTACAAAGCTGCCAGGCCTCCGGGGGCCAGAGGGGCCACCGGGTGACCCATAAACGGGGGCATAGGCCCCAGGACGGGTACGGTGGGTCAGTGGAGGCCTGTGGCCGCGCCAAGACACGGTGCAGCTCGTCCATAGAGCGCTGGGTGCGGAGCTGCCCTCCACTAAGGCCTCGAGCAAGGCGTCTCGGGGGGCCGGGGAAGCCATCGGGGGAGACTGGTCCCGGCCGAGGCGACCGCGATCACCGGGACAGACCCAGAGGTCGAACCACCAAAATTTACAGGGAAGGTGGGAGGCGGTACCTGGGTCTGGCCGCCTCCGGGCGGAAGCGCCAGGATGGTCGTGTCCCGGACGGGCGGCGCCGGGTCACCGGGACCGGCGTCATCGGGAAGGGCGCGGGCCCTCGTTCTTGGGGGAGCCATGGTTTCTTGTCACGAGTCCCTATGGACGGCGCCAACTGTCGTGGTATTGAGAATTACTCGGCAGGTTTTGGGGAAGATCCTAGCAAAGAAAATACAACGCGAGCTCATCGAGCGACCGGTCCTCTCCTGTCGGGCAAACACAGCGAATGACACAAAGGTTTATACAGGTTCGGATCTCAGTGGAGACCCTAGTCCTGTTGGCGTGCTCCCAACCGGAGTTGGCTAGGAGAGCTCTCTCGGGGGAGAGATGGCTCCGGAGCACACCTGTGGGATTGTCTATTCCAAGTAATAATGAATTCCCCTCCTTACATGAGGTGTTACAAGGGCTTATATAGCCCCAAAAGACGCAAAAGACTTGTCTACCCCGCCTGCCACCGTTGGATCGAGGGGTAGCAACGTCCTTCTCTTAGCCAGGACAGGTGTCCGCCGATTTCCGAGGCACTTCTCGCGTGACCCTCACGTGACCCGGGACCGGAGACCCCTGTCTCCGGAAGGACAACAACGCCCGGGACGCCTTGTCCCCGGGGAAATGGCGGCGCCCGGGAAGAGCCACCGGGGGCCTTGTCCTCGGGCAAATAGCGGCGCCCGGGACAAGCCACCGGGGGGCCTTGTCCCCGGGCAAAAGGCGGCGCCCGGGACGAGCCACCTGGGGCCTTGTCCCCAGGCCAATGACGGCACCCGGGACGAGGGGCCTTGTCCCCGGCCGTATGGCGGCGCCCGGGACAAGCCACGGGGGGCCTTGTCCCCGGGCAAATTGAACAGCCTCTCACCTGGACTTGATCTTGTGGAGATTTCCCCCAACAAGTTATTACGGGTAATGGAAAGAAGAAAAGACAAAATTACCCTTGTTCATGTGTTTTTCTTTTTGCATTTAGAAGCATCTCCTTGTCAGTCATGTGAGTTCAAGTACTTGAAAATTGATCCCACCAACATAGATAACCATAGTGCAAATACGTGAACATCTCAAATTATCCCACTAGAGGTGTCTAATGGGTCGTGCCGTGCTGACTTGGCACAGGGCCCATTAGACCGCTAGGCTAGAGCATATCGTGCTGTGTTAGTCCCGTGTGCATAGCTTGCTGGGCCAGGTCGGCCCATCAGGGTGTGAAGGAGGCACGCACAGCCCACCAATCCACGGGCTAGGTCGGCCCAAGAACAATATGAAAAAAATAAAAAATAATAAATTTGAAGAAAATTGAATTTAGAAAATAAATAGAAAAATAAATTATTAAAATAGAATTAATAGTGACCTCAATGGAAAAATTATATAAAATTTGGAAAAAAATTGAGGATAAAAATTTAAAAACACAAAAATTTATTAATCAAACAATTTTTAATTAGATGGAAATATTTCGTAAGTGAGATGGAACAATTTTTTAAAAAGGAAAAACAATTTTAATGAGACGCAACAATTTTATTAAAAATTTTGTATCAAATTGACAAGTGCGCATGTATGAAAATTGAAAAAGAGACACTATTTTATTAATGGGATTGAAATGTTATTGTCTCATTAAAAACCTTATTAAGTAAAATCCATTGGGATAAAATCTTAGTAAAAAAGAGTACAGTAAATAATTACAAAATTTTAAACAAATTGCAATTTTTCCAAATTAGCATTTAGTCCTTCTAATTCATTGATGAACTCAAGGTTCATCATGTTGTGTTATGTGTGGCAAAAGTATTTTCCCAGTTTTTGAGGCATGTAATTGCCTCAACCATCTCTGATATTAAGTATGATCTTCATTCTTCAACTATTCTTTCGACCATGCTAAATGTAGCTTCGGAAGACACTGTTCACACAGGAGAAAACAAGACATTCCATGCCAAATGGGATAACATGGAATACTGTCGTTGATTATTCTTTCACCACATGAGAATGTTGATGGTGCTGTCGTGATCATTTGCGAACTCGGGATCTATGGAATTATCAATGTCAAGGTAGGGGTTTAGCTTGGCTTGTGTACTTCTTTGCGGCAGTGTTTACATCAACGGTGCAGAGCTTTGTGAAGAAGATGAAAAAGCTTCACTTGATAACTTCTTCCATAGTCCACTATCTACCTTCTTTTGTTGCTCCAGTGACAATGGAGGTGTTGCTATTGGCCGTAAGTGTGAGTTGCCAAACTTAGCTCCATGTTAACGGAAAACTTGAAAATTTTCATTAGGAACATGAGCATAAGCCTCGAAATAATCAATATCTAAAGCTACACCTATCTCTTCTAAAGAAGATTGCAAACCAAATAATTTTACTCGACGATCTAAAATAAAAAAATAAAAAATACTTGAAATACCTGAAAAATATCTTTAAAATGTATATTCGATTACTTCTACAATATAAAAAAAATCATGATCTATTCTATAAGACAAATAATTTGGAAATATGAAAAAGATGATGCAAAACTAAACAAGTTGTAGGATAATAAACACTAGTCAATATTGTAGTAGATTTATAAAACAACTCCACAAATTTGTAAAATCTTTCAACAATAGTCCAAATATAATTGGTAAGAAACTCAGTTTGCATCTGAACATTGACAAACAAAGATAAAATATTTTGGTATGAAAGTACCTCATTTTGCATGATATATATGGAATTCCACCTCATTTTCATGTTGGTGGAGAATTTCTTATGCCTCATGTTATTGGCCATGCAGTAATTCTTAAACTCGGTGACATGTGTATTTGAACTAGTAATATAAATGATCGCTGAGAAAATACTATTTAAAGGCCCGACCATTCCCTTCATATCTTCTTGGATGATGAGATTCATGATGTGGCAGATGCACCTCTCGTAGAGAACATACCCTCTGACGTATGACAGAGTCAGTATGTCAATTGCCTTAGTGTTTTTTAAAGCCTTGTCAAGACTGATAAATACAATACGATTTTCAAAATTATATTTGTTAACTACTTGCAATATATCTCCAGTGATAGCTTCTGTAGTATGTATAACATCTATTAATTTAAACTCTGTTACTATCTTATTTAAAGTGTAATTGTCATATAAACAGTGTGCAACTATGTTAAGATAATTCATTCTTTGATGTGTGGTAGACCAAATATTAGATGTGAGTGCAAAAGAAAAACTAATTTTTGAAAAATCTTCTAATGAAGCTAATTGTTTATGATAATATGCTATAATATCATTTTCTAGTAGTATTTCTACTTACATTTTATATTGAGCACAAAATCTCATTCGCATGCATCATATTTTCAAAAGCTCTAGTTTCACCTATTCTAATTGGAAAAATTTTCAGAAACAATAAATTTAACAAGTGTTTCTCTATCTACCATATGATCATAAGTCTAATTACTTACCGTGCCATCACGATTGAGATTTAGCTGTGTTGCTGACTTTGCGGATATAGTTGCTTTTTTGCATAGCTTTATGTGTGACGGAGTAATCGTCTGGTTCCAACTCCAAATTTAGCAATTAATATTTTTTTGCAAAATATAAATGTAATTGACACCGTTTTTTTAGTTGAGTCGATAATACGGTCCCGCACAATATACTTTCAGCATTCCAAAGTTCTCTCTCTTTGGTGCTGATGGACCTTGCTCCAACTGTCGAATCCATCTCTAGAGTTGACAATATCAGTTTGATGGCGTGGTGACCCTCCTCATCAAAGGCATAGTTGGTTGCCTCCCAATCTTCAACACTGTTAGCACCCAAGTTCTCAGAATAGTTGGTGTTGGGATTCATATAGATTTTTTGAGAACAAAGGATTTTTTTTAAAAAAAGAGAGAGTATGAGAGTGAAAATGGGAGTAAGAGAGAGAATTGGAGATATGTGTGAAATTTTGAAAGAGTAGGGGAGTATTTATAGAGTTTTGGGGAGAGGCAGTTTTATAAAAATAAAGAATGTGGAGGGGTTTTTTATGAAGATACGAAGAACCTCCTGAATTGATCCCACAGACACTTCAATGGCCACAAACAAATGAACAACATCCCAAATTGATTGCAGGAAACATCAATCGCGACAATGAACCGAGGAAACCAAGCAGATGATACCCAATGATGCACTTAAATATCCTGAAGAAAAGGCCGAGAGGAGCCCAGCTACCTTGCCAGAGTTGTAGTCCCAGACACGAACCGAGCCGTCAGTTCCTGCAGAGTAGACCTTGCCAGAACCCACCGGTAGAGAGATGCCCGTAATAGCCTGCGCCATTCCACGATCGCCGTAAGAACCAATCATCACAGTTCACAAGCACTTAACCCAAATGGCTTTAACACGCGTTACAATTTTACAGTGGGAAAGGGGGAACACCAAACACGTACCTCCATGTGCCCAGGTAGGGCACAGAACAACTTGAAGCCGCCGCCCCTGATGCTGCGGTTTCTGTTGCCGCCGTCTTTGGCTTCTCGACTTTAGCGACACGAGAGGGATTAGACCCAATCACGGAGGAGACTTGCGTGCGCTTGCATGGATCGAACGCCACCTTGTGCGCAGGGTGAGGGAGCCTCGTTGCCGAGGGCAGCACGGGGTTAGGGTGGATGTAAGGGTGGTAGGGCTTGACGCATCCGACGCGGAGGCGCCGCTCGGGCCTAAGGCGTGTGGCGAGGGAGGAGGAGATCGGCATGGAGAGAAAGGCTTCTAGGGTAAGGATTTCTCTGCACTGCTGGGGAGTTGTTGCTGGAGACTTGGAGGAGATGGTGACCGTGTTACTAGTGAGTCGCGTAATGTTTTTGAACAGGTATATGATAGCCAGACAGGAAAGGGTAGTGACAGGTTTAGGACCAAGAACTTGGTAGATGGGTCTCTTTTACTAACAAATCCATGTTTATTTTTTCTGTAAAATTATGAGTGAATCAACGCTAATTTGAAACAAAAGATGACTCTAACGATGACAAATTTGACCATGATGGTAAAAAAAAAAAAAGTTGTCGTGGTAGTGTAAAAAAGAAAGTGATTCTTTTAGTGATAGAAACAAAATATAGATTTTTTGGAGTGTTATGAATGAAATTTTCTCTTTTATAGAAGGTACATATATTATATTTTACTAGTACTTTATGCATAATAAAAATTGGTATAGATAGTATTAGAAATTTACACCACCATGCCAACTTATAAATTACACATATATCACTTTAGAAACTAATCTTATAATATAATTTAATAATTTTCTTCCCATCTATTGATTATTATCTTTTTTAGATGAACCTATCATTCCATTAAGATAGACTGACTAAATGGAACTACAAACTATGATTAACATATATTGTGAACAAGCATATTTATGAGTATGCTTACTGATATTTCTCATTATTTTGTATTTTCTACTTATCATAGATCATGATTGTCGACTACAGATTATTATTTCCAACTGGTTCAGTCACAGCTCACCTTATCAATAGTTTTCATACCCCTCAAGGGGCTTATGTAGCCAGGTAAGATTATATTTTGAGAAATTTATCTTGGTAGCACTGTAAAAATTGAATTTAACAAAATATCATTCAATGTCTTACTGGTATGTAAGCGAGAGTCCTCTATATCAGTTTCACAGACAATGATATTTTGCTAAATTAACACTTTCACAGTTCTATGAGCTTAATTTATCTTATATTATTTTGTTAAACTTCATTTCTATTCCACTAATATGTACCAATATTACTTTAGGATGCAGGTTTCCACTCTCCTAAAATCATTTGTTGGTAGCTTTTCTTGGTCATTCTTCCAATGGTTCTATACGGCAGGCAAAGAATGTGGATTCCAATCCTTCCCAACATTTGGACTAGAATTATATAAGCATAGGTGGGACAAACATATTCCAAAGTTTTATTTCTTTCAAAATATGTGATGGATTATGTTTAACTTATACATGATATTGATGGTAATGGTCGGACTCTAAGCATTAAAATTTGTAGAAATAGTCTCTAAGTTTGAAATATTTGGTTTTTTTCTATTATTCACATTCTCTAATATTCAATTTTGACTATTATTTTTTACTTTAATATGCCACTAAAAATTTATAAAACTCTAATTTTATGAAAAATATTCTCTTATAATTTTTTTTGTGTCTAATCTAGATATTTATAAATATATTGTGATCAAAGTTAGAAAAATATAAATGCAGCACATATTTTAGAGTAGATGTGGTATTTGATCACATAAATGACTGGATGAAGTTTACTTATAGTATCATCATTTTCATTAATAATCATTGCCAGCTTATTGAGCTTAATCTTCCACAGTGACAGGCTTGAATGACCAGATATATAGAGTTTGTATATCTAGTGTCTTTGTTCAGTAGACAATAATATAACCAGATGAGACAAATAATAGACATAAAATAAGGCGTTACGATTAATAAAATGCAAGAGTTATAGCTAGTTCAATCCATCTAGCATGCATTTTGTACATTTTTAATTTGGATTGGGTGGTGTGGGGCATATCTAGTGTTAATTCTCCATTGAGTGTTAATATGTTAATCACATCAGTTAGGGCATCGAAATCACATCGAAAAATTATCAAAATATTTTGTTAGATATATATCAGAGTAATCTAAAACCATAGAAAATTTCAAACTTAGATTCAATAAGTGCTAAGGAAAAAAAAATTCTAACAAATGATCAAAATTAAAAATCAACGAAAATGAAAAATACAAAAGTCATTATTCATTGAAATTTTCTCTTTTCTATTTCCCTTGTCACCGATCGAGTTTTGCTTCACACCTTATAATAGTTATTAGACACATATTATTCTTTTTAATTGGCTATCTGCGCATTATGTGATGCACTAATAATTTTTTCTTGCCTACAGATTCTACTTTGATTTCTCTATGACATATGTTGGTTTGGGTATGATTTGCCCTTATATGATAAATTTTGCATTGCTTTTTGGCTCTATCATCTCCTGGGGATTGCTATTTCCTTTTCTTGATAGCAAAAAGGGACAATGGTATGATACTGATAGCCCTACAAGTTTAAAGGGATCAAATGGATACAAGGTATGAAAAAATTAATGAGATACTTGTGAATTTATTATAATTTTCTTTTTATACTCAGTATTTATTTCTTACTATTGAACAATTTCTCTACAGTAAGAACTTCTTATCTGTTTTTCGCCTATGGAGTAGATTTTCCAAATTCAAAATGTTTCTTTGCACATATTTGTAAAACAATGTCTTTTGTTTCATAATAAACACACTTTTATTTGCGTGTTACTCCCCAAGACCCATAGTTCTATTGTCTAAATGTGCGTACATGTGTTGTTCATCAATTTCAATTAACTTATTCAATCTTATGCATTCTACATTAGTTATGGTTTCAACGAATATGTTATTCACTCTAAGAATATTAGGAAAATTTCATCCTCTGAAAAAGTATGTATTTTTTTTATCTATCACTAACAAATCAACTATTTATTATTTGCTACTGAAACATGTATTGGTATTTTCTGTTTGCCATCGCTAATTGGTAAACTACTAATCGATAGAGAAAATGACATTTTTAGTCATGTAAATGGAGAAAATATGCTTTTATGAAGGACGGTAAAAAATCTTGTATTTCAGTTAAGCAATACTCTTGCATAAAATATATTTTGTCTATAAATGTAACTCTACAGGGGTAAAAAAAAATATCTCTATTGAGGTAAAAATGTCATTTACTTTATTGACTAGCGGTTAACCAAACATGATGGTAAATACAAAATACCTGTACACATTTCATTGTTATATAACAAAGATCCTATTTTTCAGTGATAGATACAAATATGCACTTTTGTCAATGATATAAACAAAATTTTCATGAGAACATTTATCATTTAACAATTAAGCATCATTGAGGACTCATGCTCCATATATATCATTGTTCCTATTCCAAGATTTATAATATAATCACATATAATCCCTATGTGCTCCCATTGTTTTATTAATACTAATAAATTGTTTAATCATCATTTTAATTGGTAGGTAAAAAATTAAATATATTAAAGATTGGCATTGGAATTCTATAGGAATGCTCAACTTAAGGTCACATAAAAGTATGTCATTCATTAAATTTTTAAAATTTGGAATTAAAATATAACAAATGAATTTTCATTATATTTTCAATATTATAAATCTTAATATATAAAATATTTTACAACAAAATTTCTTTCTAATTAAGTAATATATAAGATAACAAACATAGAACATGTTGTAATTAATATTAATTTAGATTTGACATTTGGAATCATGTATAATTATTTTTTTGACAATAGATGTTCTAATCTAATAAGCTAATGAAACACACATAAAGGAAGACTTATTTAGTTATATATGTAGTAAATTCTGCGAAAATAACTAAGGGTGTCTCAAGGAATATCAAGAAATTGAAATTTGAATAACAGAAACAAGTCAACAACTTATCACACTGTAAGTACTTGAATTTGACCTCAAGTATAATTTTTGCCTCATAGTACGTCAACAACTTATAACATCTGCAATTACTAATCCTTGAATGCACAATCAATATATTTGATCTCTTCTAATCTATTTATTGGAGCAAAATACCCATATCATTTGTTTTTCTAATTTCATAAGAAATATAATAAAAATACGCAAATAGGACTAGAAGATATAAGCAATGAAATTAATCTTCATAAAATACAAAATTTATATGTTAATACTTATATTTTATAATTTTGATAGCACCATGATCCTGTATTTGATCCTATCAAGTAAAAACAATCCTAAGTAGGATTCGGATCTTGATAGCCTTGCAATGTGTAGGTCACAATTGAAAATTCTCCACAACCAAAACCACAGCTGATCACCTCTACCCAATGATTTTTTTTCCAGAGAATTTTTTGCAAATATTATTTGTTTTGGATACATAAAAAATAGTCATCATATGAAATTGCGTTTGTTTCATTATTTGTGTTGCCGCTCTTTTACAAGGTTGTAGGATAGTGAGAAATATTCATCCTTCTAAGTTGTATGCTAGGTGTTCTTCGGCGTAACATTGATCCTAACTGATGGCATTTTCAACTTTTGCACACTCATTGTCAAAACTATAATTGACTTCTACCAAAAAAGACTAGAAAAAGATTCAACAAGCAAGCCAATCTCAACTACATACATCAGCAAACACCCAAGTCTTAACTACGATGATCGTCGAAGGATTGAGATGTTTCTGAATAACCAAATCCCTGTCTTTATCCCAGTTGTTGGATACATTACAGTTGCAACAATCTCAATGTTTGTTGTTCCATGGGTCTTCAGTCAAATAAAATACTACCATCTTGCAGCACTATATGTTGCTACTCCAGTTTTCGCCTTTTGCAATGCCTATGGATCTGGGTTGACAGATTGGTCTGTTGCTACAACTTATGCCAAGTTCACCATCTTCATCATAGCAGCATGGGCTGGTAAAGATGGTGGTGTTATTGCCAGCCTTGCTTCTTGTGGTATCATCATGGCAACTGTTCATATCTCTTCGCAGTTGATGCAAGACATCAAGACAGGTTACATGACATTAACGTCGCCGCGTGCTATGGTTGTTGGGCAAATCTTCGGTACAATACTTGGTTCTATTGTTAACCCTCTCATCTTCCTTGCTTTCCAACGAACTGCCACAACCAACATCCCCCTAGGATCGAAAGAATCACCATACCCAATTCCATATGCAGGAGTTTATCGTGCAATTGCGCTAATCGGAATCGGAGGGATAAAGGAGCTCCCAGATCATTGTGTTGAGTTTTGTATAGGTCTATTCTTGTTAACAATATGCATAGATTCCCTCAGATTAGTGGCTCAGCAAAAAGGTTGGACAATGCAAAAATATATTCCAAGTGTTACAGCGTTAGCGTTACCATTCTTCTTGGGATCTTACTTCGCCATAGATATGTGCCTAGGTACTGTGTTGTTGTTTATGTGGAATAAGATGGACATGCAAAGTGCAGAGCTATTATCATCAGCTGTTGCAGCTGGCTTGATATGTGGAGAAGGAGTATGGGCATTGCCAACAGCAATCCTCAGTATTTTCAATGTACAACCACCTATTTGCATGAAGTTCCTTCCTAGTGGAAAAGAAGTTGATATGGTGGATTCATTCCTGAATAGTTTGGGTACACCACCACATAAATGACAAAATGTATTCAAATATTACTTCGCAAATTTTAACAAATTTACTATTGTAAGGGATGTACATATTTTCTATCTTGTATTATTTGTGTCATGTAAAATAATATTGCGTCCTATGTTCCAAAAAACAACTATCATGAATGCAGCATTAGACATCATGTTAGTATTAGTCCAAAATTTTATGTTATTTATTGCATGTGACCATATCATTTGGAACTTGTCAACCAACATAGCAGAAAAAGTAGTCCGCTAATATATCACAAATATTGATCACCATATTGGTTGACATGAGAAAATTTTTAAATTTGAATGTATCATGATTTTCATGTTAAATGGACAAGTAATTTGATGTTTGCATGCATTTGATATAATTTATATTCATATTTTTAGCGTTGTTTACTTCACATTGTTTTGTAGGTGTTTAAAATTTTCTATCCTAAAAAAGCTATGTTTTTAGAATGTTTACTTATGTTCTCTTTTAGTTAGTGTGTGATTATCAGGTTTTCATTGATACAAATATAATAGCAATACTGTTCCATTTTAAAAATATGTATAGCTTTGGAACATGTCACTTGTAGTCTACTATCTGCCATAAGACACCTTAACCAGCATTTGCATCCATAAGGTTTTTGAAACATTGATTGTGTCTAACTATAATTATGTGCAATGCAAAAAAAAATGATCAAACATATAATTGTGATAAAATTTTTCATTATGAAAAATATATAAAGTAAACAACGTTCTATTTAAGTAATAGAATATAGTTATGACTCCAAATACATGTTTACTACACATCCAACCAACATATAAAATTGGAAAATTTTGGTATATACCACTCTAAATCTAGATATTTTGGAATACACCACTCCAAAAACAATAAATTGCTCCCATACCACGCTAAATATGATGTAATTCCCTTCTATACCATGATTTTCTCCTAATTATTAATTCTAAAAAATCATAAAAAATATTTATTTTTTTATAGTTTCACTCCTACCTCTCATATTATCTATTTCTAGACCCATCACATTCCCAAAACCCTTCTTGTCACAAGGCTCCAAGCAATAACGCACCATGGTGTTGGGATGGGCTGAGTGTTGTCGGGCTAAGGTTTGGCATGCAACAAACTAGTGTTTGCTTTTTTTTTTTCATTCCATTATCTCCTTTGTGTTTAAGATGCAAGATATTTTTGAGCATTGCATCATCTTCTTGGTGTTATGGAAAAGATATCATATCAAATTCATGCTAAATACATAACTATAAAGGTCCAATGCATTTATGTTCCATCTGAATGCATAATACATTGATATGTAGTGGTATTTCTAAAAAAGGTAGGATGATCATTTGTTTGGGTCAAATGTCATAATGGTAACAACAAATATTTTCAAATTTTATAATGGTATCAGAACAATTTCCTTTTTCGGAGTGGTATATACCAAAATTTTAATATTTGCAATGGCACATACCAAATTGGAAAAATTAAGTCAATTCCAATTCCACTGAAAATGTAATTCAAACTTAATTCTACACTTCAATTTCTAGGATCCAAATAAACCCTAATTTTGTTCTAGAGATGTATGGTCTCATGAATTAGAAGGGCTAAAAGTTAAATTGTGAATGAAAACTCATAGTGCCTAGAAAATAAGGTTTGGTTTTGGTCAAAAAATAATTAAATAAATTTGTTGCATAACAACATTTGAGTACGCAAGTCTCATCTTGCTTCAATCTTTATGGAAAAATATATATTATATGGTGTGGCCAAAATCATTCTATCTATCCTTTATGTTACATTTGAGAAAACTGATGAAGAGGAAGAAATGCATGGATTATTGATTAGAAGATCTTCATCTGACTCAAAGGTACATGATAGGATGTTTCTCTGTCAACTAAATCATGAACTTTTGGGTGGAAACATACACATTTTCATTTCATGACATTATAGGCCAAGCACTCTAAATTCTAATTTCTAAATCGCAAATCCTAAATCTTTTAGTTTTGGATTAACATTTGTAGTCAAATAGTCATGTGATAAACACAAAATTTACGAAAAAACTATAATGATGTTTGATCTCCTTAGGCATAATCCATAAACTTGCTTTCTTAGTTGATTATTGCATTCATTGTGCCTAAGTAAGTTCTTAGTTGATTATTGCATTCATTGTGCCTAAGTAAGTAAAGCTTGAATAAATTTAGGGTTGTCAAAATTGACACGATTACGATAATATAACATGAACAAAGCACAATTAGAGCTATAAATGAGTTTGCTACAAGGATTTGGACACAATTTATGTAGGTTTAGTTATGTTATAAATGGGGTCTCGATCATAAATAAGTTGAAACGATTAGCACGATAACTTCATGGGTCACCCGTCTAAATACGACACAAAACCTATTTGATCTGACTTAATGTATATTTAGATTTAGCTCTATAATTCTATTCAATCATAAATAAGTCAAAACGATTAACACGAAACCTACACGATAACTGAATGTATGTTTACATATGAGCCATATACAGATCTAAATAAATTGTCTCAAGGGTAACTTGGAATCGACAAAATGCTATGGGGAGAATTAAATCGAATAATGCATCCCAAATGGGTGGTTGTCCAAGTTAATCACAGGCACGTACACCCCAGGAGTGTATATAACTACAAAAGCACCACTTTCAAAATAACAAGATAAAAATAGAGCAATCTGTTATGAAATATTGTCTTTAGTGGATGTCCATAGCTAATGTAATATCAATGTTGTAGCTCATATACCATGAAAGCAAAATCCACTATCCCACTGTATCATGAATTTTGTAATTCCAAACTATCAAATTTTTGTAACTCCTAAGCCATTTAACATTCATAGTCTTTATATCTATCCTATATTTTTCTATAAATAGGAGAAAAGAATTCTTTCATTCCCTCTTAATTTTCTCTATGCTCAATAATTTATATTTTGTACTTGACCATTCAATTGATGACGTCTAAATTGTGTGCGATTTCAGCCCCTTCTGTCACGCAAGGTTTTAGTGCACGGTTGTGTGAAACTGTGTCAAACTGTGTGCGATGGAAAAATTGCACATCTCCCCTTTTTAATCACCCACGGTTACTGTGCACAGTTTCATGAAACTGAGCACTATACTATGTGTGCATGCTCATACTTATGGTGATCACGTAGTTTATAGTGCTCTGTTTCAAAAATCGTGAGTTTAAACCTTGTGGCCTGAAAATTGATACCTTTTTCTAGAATTAGAAATTCCTATGAGACAACCTAAACACCATACTTAATTTATTTTAATGAAGCACTAGATTCCTAGTTATCTAGCTCTTGAATTTCTAACTAAAAATTTTATAATTTTTTGAAAAAGATAGGAAGTAAAAGGGTAAAAGCAAGAAGATGGAGTTCCATGTTGCCTTTCGACTAGTTGATACTGTCTAAAAGTAGTCCCGTAAGAGGATAGGATCACTGCAATAGGGGAGTATGTCATTCTTCCTCTAAGACTAAAATAGAGGCTAATTGTGCATAACTAGAAATAAATTGAAGCAAAAGTGCAATTCGTTTTGCAAAGTTATCCACTGAAATACGTTGTATAGAAAATGACATATGCAATCGTGTACCATGCCAGTGATGTCTGATTCTTAAACCTAACAGATATTTTCAAGCTTAGAATAAAAAATCCTCAGTGATACTAACATATTAAGACAACAATTCAAGTCAATTCAGTGGGTTTTATCCATGTTGAATGACACAAGTAGTACTATGAAAATTTGAGTAAAATAGTGACTAATTGGTTGTGGATAACCATCAATAGATCCCTCTTTTATCATAACTTGCTATTGATAATGTTTTTATGGAACTGTTTTTGAATGTTTATCCAAATGAATCATCTATGTATATGTACATTTGCAACGTTGAATGCTGTCAAAACTTATTATTTGTTCCATTGATCAATCTAGCATCTATATAATTTCATTTGGGTATAATATAACTTGCTAAGAACTTAATACTCACCCTTACGGTAAAATCTACATTCAATTGATGATGACTTCAAGGTCAGAAGAACTTGTGTTCTGATTCCAAGCCCAATCGAGATAATGTTGAAGACAAGATGTCTAAGGGATCGCGTTCCAAGTCGAGTAAGACTGTGAAGCGTCCTAGTATGTGCTGCATGTTTACAAAGACTTGACTTAAATTTCTATTTTGGCCCTATCGGCCCTTGTAATGTAACTATGATCTTAAGCCCTAAACTGTTTGTTATTGTTAAGTACTTGTTACTATCATTGTACTTGTGAGTAGAAATTGAAGTTCAAGTTTGTGTGAGTAATTATGTCCTAGGAAATTGTGGCGTTCCCTAGGCCTGTCAAACAGGCGGGTCTCACACAAGTAATCATTTTCTTAGTCAGAATTTCTTTCGATCAAGGTATGTTTATGATGATAAGGTGTCATTTCAGTTTCTTTGGATGAAATTTTTATGCAATATTCATAATTTTATATTTGTTGTATATTGTTGTTTATTATGATGAATATCACATAGCTTGAATTATATGGCTTTGCATATTAATAGTAAAACTATTTATCATTATTATTAGATGCTGAAATTTATTTGAATGGTTATACAATAGAAGGAAATAAACATATAACCAAGATAAGCTAAAGCAATGATTTTTATTCGCCATCACCTCAATCAAAGATTAAAAATTATTTTTTGGAACAACATAAAGAAAAGGTATAATCACTAGAATGATTCTACCTAAAACTTGTTATGACTAGATACAATTGGGGGTTGCAAGATTTTAAAATTGTATGTAAGCATAATTTAGTCATGTATAAAATTAGTTCTTGAATGTTGTTATGTGGAAAAAAGTTTATTGATGAGAAAATGTTAGAGAAATTATACTCTACTTTCCATGCTTCAATGTGCTCTATTCCCTGAAGCGAATGTGCTGAACTGATTTCCTATTCAAAAAGTTTTAAGAAATATTCTCAATTGACTTCCTATTTACTAGAGTGTGAAAAAATGAGTTTTTGATGAAAAACTGTCAAGCACGTCTAATTAGTTAGCTCCATTCCCTGAAGTGAATGTGGCAACATCCATAATAAACAAAGAAAAGTTGTGGTTGCAGTCGTGGATATGAACATAGACGTGGTCTAAGTAATTATGGTGTTTACTTCAAAAAAACAATTGACTTCCAGAAGAGACAAAAAAATGGAGTGAAAGAAAAGGGTGAAAAATATTTAATTATTGTAGAAAATATATGCTATCATTGTGGAGATGAAAACCACTATTTGTGTACCTGTCGTACACCTTGAACATCTTGTGAAACCCCATCAATAATTACTACAAAACAAAGAGAAAAGATAGAGACAAATTTTACTTGTGACAGTGGCAATGATGATGAACTTTTTGACTTAAATCAACCGAAAGCTAAATGATCATCTTGGTACAACACATTTAGATGTTGCTTTTCTTTATCCAAGAGCAAATCATTTAGATGTTGTTGATTAATTTCTTTATCCTAGAATAAATGTTTTTCTATATTTCTATAAAATTTATAAGAAATCTTCAAGATCAAGTAAGAATTTTACTTGTCCTCAAGCAAAGAATGAGAGGTTAAGTTTCAAAAACGTCAATCACTAACAAGGGAGCAAAAAATCGGGAAATCTTGCCGACGAATTAATTTGGTAGTCATGAGCTTATCAGGGAGTATAGGGAAATCAACCTCAAAAATTAAATTTGAATGCAAGTGTACTGAGTATCAATTTGAACCTTAAAATAGATTAACAAGAATTTCGAGAAAGATCTTCATTACAATGTCGACAAAAAGGGTTTGAACTAAATCTCCTACCGAATTTCACAATCAAAACATGCCACAACTTATGCCAAATCTTTCATGTTGTCCTTAGAGAGAGAAAAAAAGTTAAAACTTCAAGTTTTTGAAATGCACGTCCCATGAAACTAGCTTGTGGACGATTCATCACCGCCTCCCCCCAGCGGGTTGCATGTGTTTTATTTATTTATTTATTTTTATTATTATTATCTTAGGGGTATGTCGATGATTGGGACAATGTCCCAAGAGGAACTTACAAAGATTTGAATTATTTAGAAGGGGAAAAATATCTATCAATCACCAAAGAACATTAACGTAAACATGGAACCAAACACACTGCGTTTATATAGGTTCAGGCCCTTGTAGTCTGAGTAATAGCTCTACTCCTGTTGGATTTTCACTATCAGAATGATGGATTAAAAAAGTGTACAGAGTTTAACAACCTCTGTATTGTCTAACTCTCACTTCATCCCCCCTCTTCTACAAGTTCCAAGCACTTTTTATACTTCATCAAGAGGTGTCAGTTGCTTCATCAGAGGGACTCTTGGCGGTTACAAGCAGTTGCTGTCCGCCAGTTATGACTTGACGGTAATGGATAACCACACGTTCATCCTTCTAAACAGTGAAGAGAGACTCATATTACCCTGGGAATAACGGAACATATTTGGTCAGAGAGAGGTTATGGTCTAGCATAACTGCATCACCTTTAGACCGTGGTCGGTAATATAAGTCTCGACCAAACCTTCCTTTCTTGATTCGAAGGTACTTCTAGGTTTAATATTTGTCTCAATTCACTATCATGGTAAAGATAAAGAAACCACTATTGATTTCCCTGTAAAGAAATTTAAAGATAACTCCCTTATTGTATGGTCGTGTACTGGGTGTGACCATATATTGGGGATTACCACGTCTCCGCGACCATAGTGACCGCGGGTTGTGACCATGGACTCTGCGCCCTTATATATTGCCATCACAGAAGTCACAGCCACAAACATTGAGACTATAGATACTGGGCTAGCGTAATGATCATCCGTGATAGGTCTTCATATTTGTTTGACAAAATGGGCCGTATTATGTCCAGAAGATCTTGGACTACCACATGATCTCTCTATGTGGTCACGAGAGACCACAGAAAGGCACAAGCAGATAACTAGGGTAATAATCTCCATCATCTAGCCCCCGAATATCAAATGAAAAGGTTATTTTAATTGAAGAGGCGTTTCGGGTTGTCAAAAGGAAACCTTTTCGTTTCGGATTTTAATAAAGCCCAAGAAAAACTTTGGGTGCGTTTGGGAGTGATGAGGAACGGGGTCCCGATCTTCCGACAGGTAGGGGATAGTTCGATTGGTGGAGACTCGACGTTGACGATCCGACTTTCAACCAGAACCGATCTAGGCCTGCAATCGTTACACCACTGCTCCGTTCGTTATCAACCGTACCGAGGCGTGGTTGACCTAGCCAGGAAGGCTTGTTCCTGCAAGTGAATCGAAGAACATGTGCAAGAACACAGAAGAAGCAATCTCGAATTGCAAGTATGTATTAAGATCACGAAGTGTTAGGGTTCTACAAACTGAAAGACGGCGAACTGCGACAGCAGAAAAATTCTAAGCAAAACCCAAGTCTAACAATGATGGCTACGGGGTTTTAATATGCGAGAGGGGTGGCGTCTAGGGTTTGGGGCGCACCCCCCCACGCGGGATACATGGGCCGAGGCCCAATAGACAGGTGACGCAGCACTGCACGGCCCAACAGAATCTGGTATCCACTTGTTTCGACGATTGTGATTGACTCAGAAGGATTTTGGATGTGGGACCAGATCCGTTGGAAATGTCTCGTCGAGGGCTTCTCCGTAATGTACTTGAAGACCCCAAACGGAGTTCGTATGCATCTGGTACGCCCGTTTGAAGATAGGCTGCTCCGCCGTGGCCGACCGGACTCCGCCGTGGCCGACCCGGACTCCAGCTCGCGGTAGACTTCATTCCCGACCCGTCTTGGCGCAAAGTGACACCCTCGCTGATCAACACCATGATTCCTGAGCACAAGCACAATATTATTAGGTAGTAACTCGCTCTTGTCAATATTCTCTCGTGTACTAAGAAACGAGCTCACTTGGTGATTTAGTTGATGTGCACGTGCCCTTGTTATTGGTCCTTGCACAACGGGTGTTGGAAGAATGGACGCATCGTTAGGGGTGATGTCCTCATCATCCTCCCCCTTTTGAATTGGAGTCATCCTCGACTCAAGCTCATCTTCTTCTCCCAAATATGGTCGCAAATATGAAATGTTAAAAGTGGGGCTAACCCCGAAATCTACAGGCAACTCAAGTTTGTAGGCATTATCGTTTATTCGCTCTAACGCCTTAAATGGACCATCCGCATGAGGCATTAATTTGGACTTCCTTAACTCAGGAAAACGCTCTTTACGTAAGTGTAGCCATACAAGATCTCCAGGAGTAAATATCAATTCCTTTCTACCATGACTACCAGCAATGTGATATTTTTCATTCATTCGCTCAATATTTTCTTTTGTTGTTTCATGTAGTTTTAAAATAAAGTCAGCACGTTTCTTAGCATCAAGATTGACCTTTTCAGATGATGGAAGAGGCAATAGGTCAATAGGAGCACGAGGGTTGAAACCATACAATACCTAGAAAGGACTTACCTTGGTAGTCGAGTGTAGCGCACGGTTGTAGGCAAACTCCACATGAGGAAGGCATTCCTCCCACATCTTTAAGTTCTTCTTCAAAATAGCTCGCAACATTGTGGACAAGGTGCGATTTACCACCTCCGTTTGGCCATCAGTTTGGGGATGACAAGCAGTAGAAAACAGTAACTTTGTCCCCAATTTATTCCATAATGTCCTCCAGAAATGACCCAAAAATTTTGTGTCGCGATCTCGAATAGGTGGTAGTCCCGGGGGCACCTCAGCGGGGAACACATCGTCATACTCCTGCAAAAGGTTAGTAACAGCAGGTGGAAACGAGATAGGCATATCATCAAATGAAAATAAGCTCTCTTTACATATCAAAGCAAAGCATGACGGTTCAGCAAGATCATATTTTGTAGCAAGCAAAACACCACTCTTCAATTTAATTCCCTCAGTCTTAGAAGCAGGTACATTCTTATCTTTCTTATGCGGAAAAGCAGTTTTAGCTACTTGCTGATTTTCAGATTCTGTGGTGTTCTCTTTCTTCTCATTTTCAAGTCTTTCCCTATCAAAATGCACAATTTCAGATGGAGTCATGGGAAGCAAGGTTATTTTCTTTTCTTTGTGCATGAAAGTGTACAAATTATTTCTACCATGATGAGTTGCATTAGTGTCATATTCCCAAGGTCGGCCTAATAAAAGTGAACATGCTTGCATAGGCACTACATCAAAATCAGCAACATCATGGTATGAACCAATGAAAAATGGTACTCTTGCGGTTTGCGTTACCTTAACCTTACTGCTGTTGTTGAACCATTGAACATGATATGGTTGGGGATGTGGTTGTGTGGTCAAGCCAAGCTTCTTGACCAGATCAGAACTCACCAAGTTGTTGCAGCTCCCACCATCAATGATTGTTCGGACGCGCCGGTCGTTGACGACGCGGAACATTTGAAACAAGTTGTGGCGTTGGGCTCGCTCGGCTTGCTTCATTTGAGTACTAAGGACCCCCTAGACAATGATGGTCCGGTATTCTTGTGTGGCTACCGTACCCAAAGCTTCCCCATCATCATCATGTTCGGATTCGTCATCAACATTACCTGCAAGATTATTTGCAAGAGCATATTAATCTTCAACATCAGAAGCACTAACGTACCCACCATCGTCTGTCGCAATGTAAGCTCGCTGACTGGGGCAGTCCTTCATGACATGGCCCATCCCCTTGCAGCGGTGGCATATGATACCTGTTGTACGTCCCGTGGAGGAAACAGATGAAGACGACTTCGCTGGTGCCTGCACATTAGAAGTTTTGCTTACCTTGGGTGTACGTGGCGGTGGTAACGGTGCTACTGAACGCGCCCTACTGGTCGAGGGGGCAGTAGACCGAACAGCAGGAGGTGGCTCTGATTTGGTTGACGCCTGTCTGGGGGTGAAGGTACTACCAAAGTTGCTCTGTGGCCGCTGTTGTCGTCCCGGCAATTCTTTTTCTGCCAAAACAGCAAGCTGGAACAATCTATTGACATCATGATAGTCCTTGCAATCAATAATATTTTGTATATCATGCCTTAACCCCCCATAGAAACGAGCCATTTTATCCTCCTCGGTTTCCTCTACCTCACAACGCAACATGACTATTTGAAGCTCTTGGTCGTACTCCTCTACCGATTTGTTACCTTGATCTAAGCGTTGCAATTTTTTACGCAAATCACGTTTAAAGGAAGGAGGCACAAATCTAGCGCGCATTTGTCTCTTCAGATCATGCCAAGTACCAGGATGTACGTTAGACTTTACTAGTTCATTCCACCAAATTATAGTAAAATCCTTGAACTCACTAGTGGTTTGTCTAACTCTATGAATTTCAGGAACAAGATGGGAGTTAAATTTTTGTTCAATCTCCATTTCCCAATCTAAATACACCTCAGCATCATATGTATCAGAAAAAGAAGGTATGGTAAACTTAACTTTAGCAAATGGATCATCATTGCGATAGTTATTATTACTATTGTTACCTCTCATACCTTGACGATTTCGGTTGAAGCGCTCTAAGTCATGTGCCGCACGTCGCATAGCGGGTTCATTGCGAGGTGCCACATGTCTCTCTACATCATCATCGTGCTCCTGGGCTGCATCATTTTGCTGTTGTTGGACTGCAGGTGGGCAGTTCTCGATCACCTGAACCCTGTCATCAAGCTGGGCAACACGTCGTTCTAATCTTTCAATACCTTTGGTTATTGCTTCCATCATGGTTTTCAGCTCAGCATGAAGGACACACTCGTTGTCCTCTTTATCAGATCCTGCCATGATTAGTAGAGAGTAGAAGAAACACAAGAAGTATTATCCCTACAAACTACCAGGTTCAGACAAGTGGATTCACACCCTCTCAAGCGTCTTACCACGCTCTTGCAAGGTTCCTACCAACGCTGCAGAAGGTACAACCGGTGGCTGGTTCGTGATATCGTGACGAGCTTAAGTGTAACGATTGCAAGGTTGAATCCTGTTCTGATAGAAAGTATGTGGAGTTTCGAAGGCAGTTATGGTAGCAAAGGTTAACAATAATTGAAATCAGAATGCTAAGTTGAATAAGTGTCCAAAGTACGTGTCACAGTTGCTGGCCTAAACGCGTTCCTAAAACTAGTTCAAGTAAACAAAGTGATCGGCACAGGCGATGGACATGAAAGGATGCAAGCACTTCTGATCTCTTTTTTTTTTTTTTTTTTTTTACTAATCTTTCTTTTCGTGCGGCTCTTTTTTATGCACTTGCCTTTTTCTTTTTTTTTACAAGAGTGCTGCAAAAGATGGATTACGACTTAAAATTTAAGAATTACGCACAATTCCTATGACAATACTCTCGGCAGTTTAGCAAAGATGCTCTGCAGAAAATTCTAATAATAATTTGGGGCTCTTAGAGACCTCAAACGCAAAAACTTATAACTAGGAAGTTGTAGCTCGTTCCTTTCTCATCAATTTGAATATATGGAACACCCAATTTGGGGTTTGGAACTAGGATATATGGCCCCCGAAATACAGGCTGTACAGATTACTCCGAGATGTAACAGATTAACTTCCAACGCGATTTTCGCCATGAATATGGCGTTTCTGGAATTTGGTGCAATGAACAAAGTTGTAGATATCTTCGAGAGATACAATTTATATTATTTAATCGCCCAAATTGGTGTTCAGAAGACAAAGATATTGTCTTTATAAAAACAGCAACGCAAAAGAGAAATCCGAACCGATTGCGACTCGAATTTGGTTTCGGTTTAGAATTGGGATTTGATACTCGACCTAGACCAAGAACACGAATTGACCAGCAATACGACGATGACCATGGACACAAATTCAACAATGCAAAACTGAAAACGAAAATTGCAAAAGGCTCAAAGTGGTTTGGACAGCGGAAGACTATGATCACAATTTTTTTTTTGTTTTGGCTTTTTCTGGACTCTAGGTAGAAGATGAATGACGAACAGAGAGGATACCTGACGGGCAACCTTGGCTCTGATGCCACTTGATGAGGAACGGGGTCCTGATCTTCCGACAGGTAGGGGATAGTTCAATTGGTGGAGACTCGACGTTGACGAGCCGACTTTCGACCAGAACCGATCTAGGCCTACAATCGTTACACCACTGCTCCGTTCGTTATTGTAACACCCTGAGTTTAGGGGTGAAAATTTCCTTTTTCATCAATAGCATGCATGCATGTATCAGTAGTAGTAGCCAGATCAGTATCTATCTGAAGCCCTAAAATCTCCAAATCTAACCTGTGACCTCAAATCAAGATCAGATTGTTCAGATGTGATCTATTAGTTATCCTGAATCTAAAAGCCTTCAGAACCCAAATCCAATTCTATCTCTAAATCCCAGATTTATCAACTCCATTTTGTTTTCGAAAACAGAAATACTTTATATTACCCTAAATACTCTGAATTCAAATTTAATCAAAATCTTGACCAAGTTCAGACCAGATTATTCCTGGAACATGATCATGGGTATGCCAATACCTTAAACCAGAAAGTTGGCAGCCAGATTTTATCATCTAGACTCTTTTCACAAATCAATCCAAGAGTTATTGCAAATTAGTCCTTATCTGAGATCTGAAAACCCAAAAAGACTAAAATCTCCAGATTAACTCCAAATTCAAAATTTCTTCGGAAAATCTTCTCAAAATGCTATTTGCCACAAGTCTCTCTTCTGTGCAGATATCAAAATCAAACCCTAAATACCAGAATTCGAAATCGACAAAACTCAAATCTTACTTTACCCTAATTTACCCTATTTTCAGTTTGTATCAAAAATTATTCAAATGTGTCAAATCTTATCAACTATCTTTGCCAAATATCCTGTTGAATATATCTGCCAGATTAGTGAAAGAAAATTCAGTTTAAACCATTCCAGAATTCCAGATTTACAATTCAGTCCAAAACTCAAAGAATTGAAACTGCAGTTCAGTCCAAATTTCGACCAGGCCAATTACTGTGCGCACGACCAGAAACCGCCGTGCTTGTGCGCCGTGGTTGCTCGTCGCCGGTGAGGCTTCGCCGCGCTTGTGACCGTGCATGCCGGTGCGCACGTGTCCTCGCTCCAGCTAGTGCCGTGGCAAGGTCGCTGCTACGTCGACGACCAACGTCTGCTCCCGCGCGCGATCAACGGCTTTTTGTCAGCAACTCCTCGCCACGTCGCTTTGCCGCCACCGCTTGCTCCAGCTTTGCAAAGTCCCGATGAACGACAATGTGGACAGTTGCAGTCCTGTCGCCGTCGCATCACCGTTCTTCGCTGTGTCTTCACCGCTGATGCTCAGCACGCAATCCATTTCATCCCCAGTTGCCAATTACTTCGTTGTCTCCTCCTTGCAATCTTCGCCTGGCCTATTTAAGCGCTCCTGTGTGCAGCAGCTCCTCCACACTTCACCAGAAACAAGCCAAGTTCCAGAATTTGCTGTTTTCGTTTTCTTCTCCGGTGAGCCGTCGAGGAGGCTCACGGTGCCAGCACTCTACACTTAATCTCCTGCCAAATTAACAACATCAGTGAGTTCCCCTACTCATTCTCTCTGTCTAGTATCGTTTAATTGCTCCCCGGTGACCTCTAACGCCGGCGATCACCGGAAATTGCAGTTTGCCCAGTTTCTGTAATGTGGCTCAATCCAGTATAAATTAGCTTTTGATTCTGTAAACAAAATTGATCAGTGAACCAAATCAAGCAAGCCTGTGAAGTTAGATTTCGAAATTGAGCAAGAATCGAAGTTTTTCCCTAACCCGAGCTTCACCAGAAACCGGCGATCGTCGCCAGACTTCTCCGGTGATCCTCCGGTCAATTTGATGTTACCAGAAGCTTTCTTATACCTCCTAGATACTCTGCAAGCAAGGAATTAAGTTCTCTCGGCCTGTAGCAGAAACCCCCAATTGGCAGTGTTCTTCTCCGGCGCCGATCACCGGAAAAGTTTTCGCAGCCGTTTCAGCCCAAATCACTTTGTCTTTTAGATGTGCCTTAGCCTCCTGAGCATTTTTATCTTCTAGCCCGACACCTAGATCGGCCTAGATTGGAAGTTACAGCTTTGCCAAGTTTGTGTCCAGAAATGATCTAGTGCAGTGTGTTCACTTCAGTTCATCACTGAAATTCTTGTTTTCCAGCCATTTCTTGCCCTAGATCCTGTTGACTTAATTGTTCTTGTTACTCAAGCCTACCTCCCAGACAAAGTGGTGCATCGTTTGGAGCTCCAGATCAAAAGTTATGCCAAGCCCTAGTTTTTGGCATTGTCAGCCCTATGCCAGAGCTTGTCAGCCAGTGGCATTGACCTTGTTTACCCACTTCTGTTTGTGCATTTTGAAAACCACTTTGTCCACTGAATTTGTAGAGTTGTGATCTACATTTTCTTCTACTACCACAAGTTGAGATAACCCCTCTATCATTCATCGACCCTATGTCGATGCTATGAACCGAATGTCGACCTAAAGACGTTCGCTGTTTTTGAGCGAACCAGTCGCAACCTTGATATCATTTTGATACTTTGAGACATTCGGAACCTTGTAAACCTTTGACAGCTAATCTTAACATTGGTTTCCTTAACTTAACCCTAATCAGCCTCTAAACCCAATCATTTCAGAATCATCAAGACTCCATCTTTGCATTATTGCATATAGTATAATAATGTATTGAAAAGATTGTGATCATTGGTTGTTTGTTTGTTTGGAGAGCAGATCAAGAGCCCGAGTTCGAGGACTTCACTGCAGATCCGACATCAACTGCTGTATTTTACGACACGGAAGGCAAGTCATATCCTTGGTCATCTCGAACCTATATTTTAAATGTTGCTAAAACATAACCTTGAATATAGATAATATTGCATGAGAAAGATTGAGAATGGTTGATTTATGAATTGGCAGTACTAGACTGGTTATCTATGAAATGTGAAATAAACAAGTTTTGAGCCATGAACTATTATATGTATGTATATAATTATATTCATGAAATAAAACCCCTAGCCGTGACCAGAAAAATGGTGTTGAATGGCTGTAGCACTGGAGGTGCTAGACTGCAAAGGATATGCAGGCACTGAAGGTGCAGGATTGTGGATGGTCTGGTCACTGGCATATAAGGACTAGAACCTTGTGTTGTGCGTCTAGTGGCATGAACAACGTGCTAACCGCAAGCCTGGAATGGGACAGGCCTGAACAAGTAATTATGTGGATCACACATGAAACCCCTGCATGAGATGTGTAGTGATGCACGTTAAGCACGGAGTGCGGCTCCCACACATATCACTGAAGGTGATCTAGCACGCTGACCCAGTAATGGGAATAAGCAAAGGGGTGGAGGTTTGGATACAACCTGCCACAACTGTGTCTCGCTGAGAGCCACAGGGTCGGGGGTGAATTGTAAGTGATACATAACAAAAGTTCTTGTTATTTCCACCTTGCCACTCACAATATGAAGTGAGTCAGGGGTCCAATCATTTTGTTATTATAGGAAAGGCTTGAAAGTGGAATATCTTGCGGGTAAATTGGTACCTCTCTGCAGAGTTAAAAACGTATTCGAATACTCCGAGCTCCCGGGTTTATAGGAGTCTGCTGCGGTGGATTAAATCCACGGGGTGTGATACAAGTATATTTTTCTAAATAAAATATGTTTAATCAAGATTACCCAAATGACATGTGTTGTCATGATAAGGAGTGCTGCCGTGGGCTGTCGTGTGTCGACGTGTCGCGGTAGTGCTATAATCTAGTGAACATGAATGATGATGTTATAATTTGAAAAGTGCTGCCATGAAATAAGATGAGATGAGGTATGGAAGTAAAAGATTATTTTATAAACAACCATAATTCTTGACTAGTCTAGGTTCATACCATCACTACTATATGTATCTATTCTTACCTATGACTTGCTGAGTACGTAAGTGCTCACCCTTGCAACATTCAACTCAATAGATGGAGCCTACCTTGATCAAGATGATGGCATGGATTTCTTCGTGGATCCAGAAGGAGGAGAATCAGTTCCGCCAGAGCCCTGATGTGTGTTGTTCTGCCGTCAACTTCTTTTGTGGGAGGGTCACCTATCTTCTGCTGTGTAGTTAAATATTTTGCTAAATCCTGAATGCCTTGTAGGCATTGTAATCCTCTTTATGTAATATTAAGGCCAGCAGGCCACACTGCTTAATATTTTGTGAGTACTCTATTGCAATGTAATATACTCCTGTGTTTGACTCATCCTGGGAAGTCAAAGGTTTGTGAGAATGGGACTAGCTGCAGCGAGCTAGGTCTCTACAGGAGTAGTCGTTGTCCCAGTTTCGGGGCGCGACAGTTATCAACCGTACCGAGGTGTGGTTGACCTAGCCACGAAGGTCTGTTCCTGCAAGTGAATCGAAGAACACGTGTAAGAACATAGAAGAAGCAATCTCGAATTGCAAGTATGTATTAAGATCACGAAGTGTTGGGATTCTACAAAGCGAAAGACGGCAAACTGCGGCAGCAGAAAAATTCTAAGCAAAACCCAAGTTTAACAATGATGGCTACGAGGTTTTAATATGCGAGAGGGGTGGCGTCTAGGGTTTGGGGTGCACCCCGCCACGCGGGATACACGGGCCGAGGCCCAATAGACAGGTGACGCAGCACCGCACGACACAACAGAATCTGGTCTCCACTTGTTTCGACGATAGTGATTGACTCAGAAGGATTTTAGATGTGGGACCAGATCCGTTGGAAAGGTCTCATCGAGGGCTTCTCTGTAATGTACTTGAACACCCCAAACGGAGTTCGTATGCATCTGCTACGCCCGTTTGAAGATAGGCTGCTCCGCCGTGGCCGACCCGGACTCCAGCTCGCGGTAGACCTGATTCCCGACCCGTCTTGGTGCAAAGTGACATCCTCGCTGATCAACACCATGATTCCTGAGCACAAGCACAATATTATTAGGTAGTAACTCGCTCTTGTCAATATTGTCTCGTGTACTAAGAAACGAGCTCACCTGGTGATTTAGTTGACGTGTACGTGCCCTTGTTATTGGTCCTTGCACAACGGGTGTTGGAAGAATGGACGCATCGTTAGGGGTGATGTCCTCATCAGTGAGACCCATCGTGAGAGGCATTAAATGAAAAGAATCTCTATCGTGACAAAAAGCTATTTTCTACGGGATGTAACCCACAACTGAGAACTCAAAAAACCCTCCATTGAAACTTCGCATTCTAAGCCTCGAAGCTCTCTCTTTTTCCCTAATTATTGACTTAAAGGCTTCCTGGATCCGTTCTCATCACCGTACGATCGAGAACATGTTGGCCTTGGAGAAGGAGGGTTACCTCCCCTCAATGTCATTGATCCCATGGTGCCTTGCTGGGGACGAATAAGAAAGCCCAGTTGTGGAACCGGGCGAACTGGAGCTCTTCGAAGACTTTCTATGTTGCGGGTTTTGCCTTCCAGAGAGTGATTTCTTCTTGAGCATCCTCGCATACTATGATCTGGAGTTGGTAAATCTCAACCCCAACTCCATTCTGATTCTTGCTGTTTTCAGTATTTGTGCGAGGCATATGTTGGGGTTTTTCCCAACATACCTCTTGTCACGCCCGAAAACTGGGACTACGACTACTCCCGTGGAGACCTAGCTCGCTGCAGCTAGTCCCATATATGCATACCCTTGACTTCCCAGGATAAGTCAAGCACAGGAGTATATTTACATTGCAACAGAGTAACTTACAAAATATTTAGGCAGTGTGGCCTGCTAGCGTTAATATTACATAAAGAGATTACAATGCCTTCGCGGCATACATGGTTTAGCAAAATAATAACTACACAGCAGAAGATAGGTGACCCTCCCACAAAAGAAGTTGACGGCAGAGCAACACTCATCAGGGCTCTGGCAGAACTGGCTCTCCTTCATCTGGATCCACAAAGTTCTCCACGCCTTCATCTTGATTATTGAACGCTCCTTCTAATGGATTGAAGGTTGCAAGAGTGAGTACTTACGTACTCAGCAAGTCATAGGTAAGAGTAGATACATATAGTAATGATGATATGAACCTAGACTAGTCAAGAATTATTGATGTTTGTAAAATAACCTTTTCTTTCATATCTCATCTCATCTCATCTTATGGCAGCACTTTTCATAACATAGCATTACTATTCATGTTCACTAGATTATAGCACTACCGCGACACGTCGACACACGAAAGCCCACGGCAGTACTCCTTATCATGACAACACATGTCATTTGGGTAATCTTGACTTTACAAATTTTATTTATAAAATATACTTATGTCACACCCCGTGGATTTAATCCACCGCAGCAGACTCCTATAAACCCGGGAGCTCGGAGTATTCGAATACGTTTTTAACTCTGTAGAGAGGTACCAATTTACCCGCAAGATATTCCACTTTCAAGCCCTTCCTATCAAAATGATTGGACCCCTGGCTCACTTCATACTGTGAGTGGAAAGGTGGAGATAACAAGAACTTTTGTTATGTTTTACTTACAATTTACCCCTGACCCGGTGGATCTCTCGCGAACCACAGTTGTGGCGGGTTGTACCCAAACCCCCACCCCTATGTATGTTCCCATTACTAGGTCAGCGTGCAAGATCACCTTCAGTGATATGTGTAGGAGCCGTACTCCGTGTAAATCGTGCATCACAACACATCTCATGCAGGGGTTTCATGTGCGATCCGCATAAGTACTTGTTCAGGCCTGTCCTATACCAGGCTTGCGGTTAGTACGTTGTTCATACCACTAGACGCACAACACAAGGTTCTAGTCCTTATATGCCAGTGACCAAACCATCCACAACCATGCACCTTCAGTGCCTGCACATCCTTTGCAGTTAAGCACCTCCAGTGCTACCGCCATTCCTTACCAAAATTCTGGTCACGGCTAAGGGTTTTATTTCATGAATATAAGTATATACATAAATATATATTAGTTCATGGCTCAAAACTTGTTCATTTCACATTTCACGGATAACCAGTCTAGTACTGCCAATTTATAATTCTACCATTCTCAGTCTTTCATATGCAATATTATTTATATTCAAGGTTATATTATAGCAACTCTTAAAATATAGGTTCAAGATGTCCAAGAATATGACTTGCCTTCCGCGTCGTAAAATACAGCAGTTGACGACGGGTCAACAGCGAAGTCCTCAAACTCAGCTTCTGGATCTGCTCGGTGACAAACAAATACACAATGATTACTTATTATATTAAAATGTTTTATGACTTATATGCAGATATGCTTAACAAGAATAACTGAATAATGCTGAGATTAGTTGAGACTACAGACTGAACTGAGTCAAGATTCTAGGGTTTCAAGGAATTTGGGCAAAGGATAGGTGTTAGATGTTCTTAGGGTTTCAAGGATGCAATAAGGACATCAATTTTGTGGCTGGTTTGATCAAAATTAATGAATGTCAATAGATCGACATTCGGTTCAAGGCTTTGACATAGCTTCAAGGAAAGCTAGAGAGCTTATCTCAAGTTGTGGTAGAAGAAGAAAATGTAGATTATAACTCTACAAATTCAGTGGACAAATTTATTTTTAAAATGTACAGCCAGAAGAAAGTGAACAAGGCCAATGCCATTGGCTGACAAGCTCTGGCATAGGGCTGACAATGTCAAAATCTAGGGCTAAGCATAAAATGCCGTTTAAGGGCTCAATTGGTGTGCTAACTTTGTCTAGGAGGTAGGTTTGAGTAACAGGAACAAATGATACAACAAGTTGCACGGCTGAAGATGGCCGGACGGCAAGAAATCTGGTGATGAACTGCGGTGATCTCACTGCACTGAAATAGTTCTGGACACAGATCTTGGCAAGGCTATAACTTTCAATCTAGACCGATCTAGGTGTCGACTTAGAAGACAAAAGTACTCAGGAGATTGAGACACATCTAGAAGACAAAGTGGTTGAAGCTGAATCGGCCGTAATCATTTTTCCGGTGAACGGCACCGGAGAAGATGACACGGGAATTGGGCATTTTTGATACAGGTCGATTGAACTCAATTCTTTGCTCGAGGAGTATCTAAGAGGTATAAGGAAGCTGTTGGTGAAGTCAATTTGACTGAAGAATCACCGGAGAAGTCTGGCGACGTGAGCCGGTTTCTGGTGAAGTTCAAATTTGGGGAAAATCTTGATTAGAGCTCAATTGGTGATTCTAGGTTCACAGGCATACTCAAAACAACCCTCTGATCAAATTAATCTACAGGATCGAAGGCTAATTTGGGCTGAATCGGGCTGCATTGCCGAAACAGCGCAAATCGAGGATTCCGGTGATCGCCGGCGTTAGAGGTCATCGGTGAGAAATTGGATGCTATCACACAGAGACAAGGATAAGAAAAACTCATTGATGGCTTTAATTTGGCAAGTGGTGCAGTGGAGCGTGCTGGCACCGTGAGCCTCCTCGACGGCTCGCCGGAGAAGAAAATGAAAACAGGAAAATCTGGGACTTAGTTGATTTCTGGTGAAGTGTGAACAAGCTATTGAGTATAGGGATGCTTAAATAGGCATGGCGAAGCTTGCGAAGAGGGGACAGCGAAGAGATTGGTGCCAAGGATTTGACTGGCTAGGCACAGGCGCAACAACGGTGAAGATACAGCGGCAAAGATGGGACGGTGAACAGGCGGCTCTGCGCTGCTGATAAAATTGTCGGTTCGTTGGGACTCGACAATGCTGGGTGGTTGAAAGGAATCTAGGATATCGACTAGAGGCGGGTGAATAGGCGATTTTAGCAAATTAACAATTAATCAAACAATTAATAGTAAATGAGAGCAAATAACTAACACAAGAAGAACAATGAACAATTTTAACACAAGGATATAACCCGTGGTCTCGGTGATTTGCCGATCACCCCTAATCCACGTTGAGGCAAACTCAAATCTCTAACCGCTCCTCTATCTAGTCAACCTTCTCTCGAGAAGTGACCTAGATCTTGAGCCGGATTAGTGTGATGAGTTATCCAAATCTCGATTTCACTAATGATGCACTTTACCGCTCCGGCAAGGCGTGCTCAACCCTTCACAAGACGTTTTGAGGCTTCTTCACAATCTTCCTTGAAGAGCTCTCCAAAACCTTCTCTCGAGCCGTCTAGGAGCCGGCAACCTCCAAGAGTAACAAGCCGGTGATGATCACTTAACCTTCTTCTAGTGCCACAAGATTGATTTAGAGATCTAAATGCAATGCACTAGAAGATCTCAAATGCACACTCTCACAAATTCGAGAATTAAAACCCTAGAGTGTATGAAACTTGCTTAAACTCTCAAGGATGATGACAATGTTCACAAATATGCCAAAAGTTATGAATAGGGCCGTGCATGGGAGTATATATACCTCCCACAAAAAATATAGCCGTTACAGGCCGTTGGGAGAAAAAGATCACTTGGCGGTCAGACCGCAGGTATAATCCCAGTCAGACCGCCACAATTGCAACGGCATTAAACAGGCGCAATAAATGCTCACCTGTCCTTGTCAGGCACACTCACGGTCAGACCGGAGACAATAGCGGTCAGACCGTGAAACTGTCCAGAAACGACATAGTTTCTGGACACGTTATAGGGTCAGGCCGAAAATTACGAACAGACTGGCCAGACGGTCAGACCGTAGTTCAAAATCACGGTCAGACCGATTTCTCGGTCAGACCGGTCTAACAAACGGTCAGACCGTCATAACACAATAAATCAGAAGGATAGGTCATGAAGTACCAGGAGACTGACCTAGGTTTTTACCTACGGACAGACCGACCTTTAAAAGGAATAAACTACACTTTGACATAACGTCGGTCAGTCCAAAACCCTACTCGGTCAGTCCGTCTATTCGGTCAGACCGGTCTAACAAACGGTCAGACCGGCTGAGACAGAGTTTGACAGAAATGAGTTGAAACAAGCATTTTTCAAAGTATATGACCTTCTAGTATGCAATGCAAGTTGATTTTATGATTTGTGGCACATAGATGAAGTATTGTGTGATACACCACATGCTCCTCTTAATAGTACGGCGATTATCCTAAAATCTGGTCAAAATTCTTCTCTAATCACCTTAGACCGGTAAAATGGAAAAGATCCTATTCCGTACCTTTGCCTCTTTGCTCAATGTCCTTTCTTCATCATGTAGCTCTTTCTTTGTCTTTCATTATCCTGTCTTTTGAGTTTGATCTTGACACAACTTAACAGGTAACGTTAGTTCAACATTTGTAATTTTCATTAATTACTAAAACACTCTTTAGGGGCCTAGAAGCTACAGTGGTGCAAAGCGGTGTTGACAAAACTGGCACGGGGAGGCAACGTGGCGAGGAGTTGCTGACAAAAGTTGCTGCTGGTCGCGCGCGGGAGTAGATGTTGGTCGTCGACGTTGCAACGACGATGGATGAGGTGTGGACGCGTGCACATGCAAACACAAGTGAGCACGGGCTCAGGCGCAGGCGAGGCTTGGCCGGCGGCGAGTGAACACGGCGGAAAGACCACGGCGAGGCTCTGGTCGAAAATCAGCTGGGAGCTCTGGTCGAATCTGGATTAATTTGCAATTTCAGATTTTGAGTTTTGGACTGATTTACAAATCTGGAGATTTTAGAAGGTTAAAACTGAATTCGATTGCACTGATCTGGCAAACTATATTCAAAAAAATATTTGTTAAAGATATTTGATAAAATCTGGCACATTTGAATAGTTTTTGATATAAACTGAAAATAGGGTATTTTTGGGTAATTGAAATATGAGTTTTGGTTGATTTCGAATTCTGGCATTTAGGATGAGATTTTGGAATCTGGACAGAAGGGGAAATTCTTTGAAATAGCATTTGGAAGAGGTTTGCTGAAGAAATTCTAAATTTGGTGTTGATTTGCAACATTTAGCCTTTTTAGGCTTATGGAAAATCTGGAAAAGGACTGATCTGCGATACCTCTTGGACTGATTTGTGAAAAGAGTCTAGATGATAAAATCTGGCTGCCAACTTTTTGGTTTAAGGTATTGGCATGCCCATGATCATAATCTAAGAATAATTTGTTCTGAATTAGATCAAGATTTGGCTAAATCTGAGACTTAGAGATGTAATTGAATCTGGCTTCTAAAGACTTTTAGGTTTAGAGTAACTAATAGATCACATCTGAACAATCTGATCTTGATTTGGGTTTATCGAATAAATTTGGAAATTTTAGGGCTTGATATAGACAATGATCTGGCTACTACAACAGATACATGCATGCATGCTGTTCATGAAAAAGGAAGTTTTCACCCATAAACTCAGGGTGTTACAGATCTACCCTCCTTAAAGAAATCTCGCCCCGAGATTTACCTAAGACAGGAAAAGATAAGGATAGGTTTGCTTAAGATCTTCTTCAATTCTCACAAGTAGCCTCTTGCTCTGAATGATTTTTCCATTGAACTTTACACAATTTGATTTTCTTCCTCCTGAGCTGACGTTCATTAGTGGCTAGGATTCTGATTGGGTGCTCAAGGTAAGTAAGATTCTTCTGTAATGATACATCTATCTTGTCGCGCCCCGAAACTGGGACAACGACTACTCCTGTAGAGACCTAGCTCGCTGCAGCTAATCCCATTCTCACAAACCTTTGACTTCCCAGGATGAGTCAAACACAGGAGTATATTACATTGCAACAGAGTACTCACAAAATATTAAGCAGTGTGGCCTGCTGGCCTTAATATTACATAAAGAGGATTACAATGCCTACAAGGCATTCAGGGTTTAGCAAAATATTTAACTACACAGCAGAAGGTAGGTGACCCTCCCACAAAAGAAGTTGACGGCAGAACAACACACTTCAGGGCTCTGGCGGAACTGATTTTCCTCCTTCTGGATACACGAAGTACTCCATGCCATCATCTTGATCAAGGTAGGCTCCATCTATTGAGTTGAATGTTGCAAGGGTGAGCACTTACGTACTCAGCAAGTCATAGGTAAGAGTAGATACATATAGTAGTGATGATATGAACCTAGACTAGTCAAGAATTATGGATATTTGTAAAATAATCTTTTTCTTTCTTATCTCATCTTATGGCAGCACTTTTCATAATATAACATCATCAATCATGTTCACTAGATTATAGAACTACCGCGACACGTCGACACACGACAGCCCACGGCAGCACTCCTTATCATGACAACACATGTCATTTGGGTAATCTTGATTAAACATATTTTATTTGGAAAATAGTACTTGTGTCACACCCCATGGATTTAATCCACCGCAGTAGACTCCTATAAACCCGGGAGCTCGGAGTATTCGAATACGTTTTTAAGCTCTGCAGAGAGGTACCAATTTACCCGCAAGATATTCCACTTTCAAGCCCATCCTATCAAAATGATTAGACCCCTCCTTACAACCATGTGTGAGTGGCAAGGTGAAGATAACAAGAACTTTTGTTTTGTATCACTTACAATTCACCCCCGACCCTGTGGCTCTCAGCGAGACACAGTTGTGGCAGGTTGTATCCAAACCTCCACCCCTTTGCTTATTCCCATTACTGGGTCAGCGTGCTTGATCACCTTCAGTGATATTTGTGGGAGCCGCACTCCGTGTTTATCGTGCATCACTACACATCTCATGCAGGGGTTTCATGTGCGATCCACATAATTACTTGTTCAGGCCTGTCCCATACCAGGCTTGCGGTTAGCACGTTGTTCATGCCACTAGACGCACAACACAAGGTTCTAGTCCTTATAGGCCAGTGACCAGACCATCCACAACCCTGCACCTTCAGTGCCTGCATATCCTTTGCAGTCTAGCACTCCAGTGCTACAGCCATTCCACACCATTTTTCTGGTCACGGCTAGGGGTTTTATTTCATGAATATAAGTATATAATTACATATATAATAGTTCATGGCTCAAAACTTGTTTATTTCACATTTCACAGATAACCAGTCTAGTACTGCCAATTCATAAATCAACCATTCTCAATCTTTCACATGCAATATTGCCTATATTCAAGGTTATATTATAGCAACATTTAAAATATAGGTTCAAGATGACCAAAGATATGACTTGCCTTCCGCGTCGTAAAATATAGCAGTTGACGTCGGATCTGCAGTGAAGTCCTCGAACTCGGGCTCTTGATCTGCTCTCCAATTAAACAAATAACCAATAATCACAATCTTTTCAATACATTATTATACTGTATGCAATGATGCAAAGATGAAGTCTTGATGATTCTGAAATGATTGGGTTTTAGAGGCTGATTAGGGTTAAGTTAAGGAAACCAATGTTAAGATTAGCTGTCAAAGGTTTACAAGGTTCCAAATGTCTCAAAATATCAGAATGATATCAAGGTTGCGACTGGTTCGCTCAAAAACAGCGAACGTCTTTAGGTCGACATTCGGTTCAAAGCATCGACATAGGGTCGATGAATGATAGAGGGGTTATCTCAACTTGTGGTAGTAGAAGAAAATGTAGATCACAACTCTACAAATTCAGTGGACAAAGTGGTTTTCAAAATGCACAAACAGAAGTGGGTAAACAAGGTCAATGCCACTGGCTGACAAGCTCTGGCATAGGGCTGACAATGCCAAAAAATAGGGCTTGGCATAACGTTTGATCTGCAGTTCCAAATGATGCACCACTTTGTCTGGAAGGTAGGCATTGATAACAGGAACAATTAAGTCAACATGATCTAGGGCAAGAATTGGCTGGAAAGCAAGAATTTCAGTGATGAACTGAGGTGAACTGGCTGCACTGGATCATTTCTGGACACAAACTTGGCAAAGCTGTAACTTTCAATCTAGGCCGATCTAGGTGTCGGGCTAGAAGACAAAAATGTTTAGGAGGTCAAGGCACACACACTGGACAAGGTTTTGAGGGCTGACATGGCTGGAACAAGCTTTCCGGTGATCGGCGCCGGAGAAGAAGCACTGCCAATTGGGGGTTTCTGCTACAGGCCAAAAGAACTTAATTCCTTGCTTGGAGAGTATCTAGGAGGTAAAAGAAAGCTTCTGGTATAATTAGATTGGCCGGAGGATCACTGGAGAAGCCTGGCGACGATCGCCGGTTTCTGGTGAAGCTCGGGTTAGGGAAAGCTTTGAATGGTGTTTAATTGGAGATTCTAAGCTTACAGGCTTGCTTGAAAGGGTTCACTGATCAATTTTTTTTACAAAATTGAAAGCTAATTTGTACTGGATTGAGCCACATTACAGAAACAGGGCAAACGGCAATTTCCGGTGATCGCCGGCGTTAGAGGTCACCGGGGAGCAATTAAATGATACGACACAGAGAGAATGAGTAGGGGAACTCACTGATGGCTTTAATTTGAAGGCTGATGCAGCAGATGGAGCTGGCACCGTGAGCCTTCTCGACGGCTCGCCGGAGAAGATGACTGAAACAGCGAGATTTGGAATTTGGCTGGTTTCTGGTGAAGTGTGGAGAAGCTGTTGAGCACAGGAGTGCTTAAATAGGCCAGGCGAAGCTTGCAAGGAGGAGACAACGAAGTAATTGGCAACTGGGGATGAGATGGATTGCGTGCTGAGCATCAGCGGCGAAGACACAGCGAAGAACGGTGATGCGACGGCGACAGGACTGCAACTGTCCACATTGTCGTTCATCGGGACTTTGCAAAGATGGAGCAGGCGGTGGCGACAACACTGGCGCGGCAAAGCGACGTGGCGAGGAGTTGCTGACAAAAAGCCGTTGATCACGCACGGGAGCAGGCGCTGGTCGTCGACGTAGCAGCGACCTTGCCACGGCATTAGCTGGAGCGAGGACACGTGCACACCGGCATGCACGGTCACAAGCGCGGCGAAGCCTCACCGGCGACGAGCAACCACGGCGCACAAGCACGGCGGTTTCTGGTCGTGCGCACAGTAAATGGCCTGGTCGAAATTTGGACTGAACTGCAGTTTCAATTCTTTGAGTTTTGGACTGAATTGTAAATCTGGAAGTTCTGGAATGGTTTAAACTGAATTTTCTTTCACTAATCTGGCAGATATAATCAACAGGATATTTGGCAAAGGTAGTTGATAAGATTTGGCACATTTGAATAATTTTTTATACAAATTGAAAATAGGGTAAATTAGGGTGAAGTAAGATTTGAGTTTTGTCGATTTCGAATTCTGGCATTTAGGGTTTGATTTTGATATCTGCACAGAAGAGAGACTTGTGGCAAATAGTATTTTGAGAAGATTTGTCGAAGAAATTTTGAGTTTGAAGTTAATCTGGAGATTTTAGCCTTTTTGGGTTTTCAGATATCAGATAAGGACTAATTTGCGATAACTCTCAGACTGATTTGTGAAAAGAGTCTAGATGATAAAATCTGGCTGCCAACTTTCTGGTTTAAGGTATTGGCATACCCATGATCATATTCCACGAATAATCTGGTCTGAACTTGGTCAAGATTTAGATTAAATCTGGATTTCTGAAACTTAGGGTATTTAGGTAATATAAGATATTTCTGTTTTCGAAAACAGAATGGAGTTGATAATTCTGGGATTTAGAAATAGAATTGGATCTAGGTTCTGAAGACTTTTAAGTTCAGAGTAACTGATAGATCACATCTGAACAATCTGATCTTGATTTGAGGCCACAGGTTAGATTTGGAGATTTTAGGGTTTGAGATAGATACTGATCTGGCTACTACTATTGATACATGCATGCATGCTATTTATGAAAAAGGAAGTTTTCACCCCTAAACTCAGGGTGTTACATATCTGGTGAGTAGGTTCCTTCAAACATTTTTGGAGTTGAGAAACATGAAACACATCATGTACTCCTGCTAATCCTGAGGGTAATTCCAGTTTATATGATACTTCTCCTTTCCTCTTGATTATCTTAAATGGTCCAATGTATCTAGGAGATAACTTTCCCTTCACTTGGAATCTTTGTAATCCTTTGAATGGTGTGACCTTGAGATACACAAAATCGCCTGGTTTAAATGATAATTCTCTCCGTCGATTGTCTGCGTAACTCTTTTGTCGTGATTGTGCTGTTTTCAACCTTTCTCTAATGAGTTTGACATGAGCTTATGCCTCCTCTACTGTCTCTGGTCCTATGACCTTTCGTTCTCCTGGCTCATTCCAATGCAATGGGGTTCTACATTTGCGTACATATAAAGCTTCAAATGGTGTCATTTGTATACTAGCTTGATAACTATTATTATATGTAAACTCTGCAAATGGTAAACATTTGTCCCATGATGTTCCATAATCTAGTATACAAGCTCTTAGAAGATCTTCTAGGATTTGGTTGACTCTTTCTGTCTGTCCTCCTGTCTGCGGGTGATATGCAGTACTAAAATTCAACTGAGTTCCTAGAGTTTCATGCAGTCTATTCCAAAATTTGGAGGTAAACTGTGCTCCGTGATCTGAGACTATCTTCTTAGGAATACCATGCAATGCCACTATTCTTTGCATGTATAACTCTGCAAGTTTACGGCCATCATAAATCTTTTTGACTGGTATGAAGTGAGCTACTTTAGTAAGTCTGTCCACAATAACCCATATGGAGTCATATCCTCCTTGAGTTTTAGGTAATCCTGTAATGAAATCCATACCAATTTTTTCCCATTTCCATAATGGTATTGGTAGAGGTTGTAGCTTTCCGGCTATTTTCTGGTGTTCTGCTTTAACTCGCTGACATGTATCACAGTTTGCAATGTATTATGCAATCTCTCTCTTCATATTATCCCATCAGAATCGGGTCATCAAGTCCTGATACATCTTTGTGTTACCAAGGTGTATTGAATATGGAGTTTTATGCGCTTCATGGAGAATTATTTCCTTAAGGTATGCGTTTTGAGGTACACAGATTCTTCCTCGATACCATACAATCCCTTGGTCATCTTCAGTAAAGCCTTGAGCCTTTCCTAACTTGATTCGGCTCTTGATCTTGCAAATCTCCTCATCTTCCTTCTGGGCATTCCCTATTTGTTCTTCGAGTTGAGGTTTTACTGTTAAAGTAGCTACCATTCCTTGTGGTACTATTTTCACTTGATGATTCTGCAACTCTTGTTGTAAATAAGGGTTCTTCAATATAACCATTTCTTGTAGGTTATAGACTTTTCTGCTTAGGGCATCGGCCACTACATTAGCTTTTCCTGGATGGTACTGGATACTAAGATCATATTCTTTGATTAATTCTAGCCATCGTCATTGACGCATGTTGAGCTCCGTCTGTGTGAAAATATACTTGAGACTTTTGTGATCTGTAAAAATCTCACACTTATTTCCAATGAGATAATGTTGCCATATCTTTAAAGCATGTACCAGTGCTGCTAACTCCAAATCATGGGTCGGATAATTTTCTTCATGTGGTCTCCATTGGCGTGAAGCATAGGCTACTACTCGACCTTGCTGCATTAGCACACAGCCTATTCCTTGCTTTGAAGCATCACAGTAAACTATGAAGTCTTCTTTACTGTTTGGTAAAGTGAGGACTGGTGTTGTTGTTAATTTCTGTTTCAGCTTCTGAAAACTTTCCTCGCACTTGGTGGTCCATTCAAATGTCACATCCTTCTTTAGCAGGTTTGTAAGAGATTTGGCAATCTGGGAAAATCCTTCGATGAATCTCCTATAGTAGCCTGCTAATCCCAAGAAACTTCTAATCTCTGAAACTGAGGTGGGTTGTTTCCACTCCTTGATCACAGAAATCTTAGCTGAATCCACTGAAATTCCTTCTGCTGTCAATACATGTCCAAGAAATGCAATTCTTGACATCAAAAACTCACATTTATCAAATTTAGCATAGAATTGCCTCTCTCGTAGCCTTTCCAAGACTAGATGTAAATGTTGCTCATGTTCTTCAGCACTCTTAGAATATATTCGAATGTCATCTATGAACACTATGACAAACTTGTCAAGGAAATCCATAAACGTACTGTTCATGACATTCATGAAAGCTGCCGGAGCATTGGTCAAGCCAAAAGGTACTACTGTGAACTCATATAAACCATATCTGATAGTAAAGGCAGTCTTCGGTATATCTTCTTTCTTGATCTCCAACTGATGATATCCAGATTTCAAATCTATCTTGGAAAATACTCTGGCTCCTCGAAGTTGGTCAAACAAGTCATCAATTCTTGGTAATGGATACTTGTTCTTAATAGTGACTTCATTTAAAGCTCGATAATCTGCACACACTACTACAGAAATGCTTTTCACTATCGGTTAAAAATCCACTCTACTATCAGTTTTATTACCGATAGTGATCGGCACGATAGTAGAAACGTAGCACACTACTATCGGTTGAAAACCGTTAGTAAAACATCTACATTCCCAATGTTCACTAATCGCTATCGACTATTTCTTCTATCGGCTCGGATCTAAACCGATAGTATTGTGTAGTTTTTTTCTATCGGCTCGAATATAAACCGATAGTATCGTGTAGGTATTTTCTATCGGCTAGGATCTAAACCGATAGTAATGTGTATGTTTTTTTCTATCGGCTGGGATCTAAACCGATAGTATTGTGTACATACGTTTAGTACTGGAAACTTTATTCTATCGGTTGTTGTATATGAACCGATAGTACTGTAATATTTATTCTATCGGTTGTAGTATATAACCGATAGTACTGTGTAGTGTTTCCTATCGGTTATGTACTCGACACGGTTAGTACTGGAATCTTGCACCTATACATACAGCAATACAGAGATACATTGGATCATTCACAAATACACCAATATTTACAAATATACACCAATATTCACATATTGAATTTGTTCACAGATACACTAATACAGTAATATACACATGCATTGGACAAATTGAATTTATTCACATATTGATAGAGTTTATTCACAAATACATCAATGAATCTATTCACATATATATTGAGTTTATTCACAAATACAGCAATCAACACATTCAATATATATTACACAAGTCAGTTACAATCGATCGTTGATAGCCACTTCTTCCATGACATATTGAGCCCAAATTGTTCGCAGCTCCCTCAATTGAGGCAACTCATATTTCTCTTTCAACATGGCGCTCTGCATATATGCGTGTATGAAGTTAGTATCATACGTCACATCCAATTAAAGTTCGACTTTGAGTCAGGAAAAATGGTTACCTTAGGGTATTGGGCAAAGTTTCTCCTGATCAGGTCATACATGAATCTCATGACATAGAAGCCACATTCCCACGATTGTGGCTGCTGATGGCACTGGGAAAATTGCATATGCAAAGACATAAATCCACATTAACTCGAAAGAACTAATTAAGCTTAAATTAAAAGACTCATCATGAGTACTTCCATCCGTATTAATTACCTCATATTCTTTCCAAGAAATTATTGTGCCCTTCGATGCGTCATGCCTCCCTCCAGCACTAGCATAATTTTTGAAAGCCCTGTATTTAATTTAGTATTGCATGTTAATATGTTATCATTAATTAGCTAGTCAGAGAAAAATTTAAAACAACTATGTTACTTATGCATCTATGTGCCATGTGAGGGTGAAAACATGCGCCACCTTGTCACTCATCGAATCGAGGTAATAGACCTCATTCATCCAAGGGCAAATGATGGCGAGGACCCAGTGGCCCCTACATTGCATATACAAGCGAACCGTTTCATACATATGTTAGGCGTAACATACAAGAATGAGTTAAATTAGTAGGAAATACACTAACCTTTGGTGGTACGGTGCAAGGATGAACTCTCGGTCCTGCTGCGCTAGTAGTGCCCTTGATATGTATTCCTCCGCATGTGCTTGGTCGTGCTCTAGCATCGTAAGGCTTATTTTCTCTTGGTCAAGGAAACCTACCTTGTCACATGCTCTTATCGACGCCAGCCTATACATGCACCTGGATGCAAAGTAGACATTAGTAAGTAGTGCATACAAAGTGATTAGATTTATGAAACGAGCTGTGATAACTTCAGACAACGGCAAATTCACAGGACTCCAGTCCGTATGATGGACATATCAAGCTCCCGCTAGTTGAGGAGGTCGAACAAATCCTCGTGGGCCACCGATATGCTCCCGGGCTAACGGTGAAAATGGGCTGGCCTGAAGTGAACCAAGAAGTTGATGTGGCGCCTAGACCGGGTCAGGTACCACTCGTGGAGACTTCTGGTTATTTGATCCATATTGCGCAGAAGGTACTCCGACACGAGTGTGGACCCGTTCTTGAACGTACCTAGCTGGCTTTGTTTGGCCTTGCCCTTGCCTTTGGGCGGGGAGCGAGTGTATACCTTCGAAGGTTGGGGTGTGGTGCCGCCGGCCTCATTTGATGGCGAAGGGTTTGAGGCCGTCGGAGGAGGCATGGGGGCCGAAGGAGTTCGCTCATGCGTTGTGGCGGGCGTGGTGTCCTCAGGAAGTGAGCTGGTATCCATCGTCCACTTTAAGTACAAACGCATAAGTTAGAATTTGCAAATTGAGTATATTAACTGAGTTGTAAGCTAGAATGGCTAGGGTTTACCTCCTGTAGTCTAACACCCTTCTTGGGCCACTGTATGTACGAGCCCAATGCCTCGTCAATTGTCCGCATTTCATCCGTTGGGACGGGCAACGGAAAAGAGCTGTAGCTCGGGAGGGCCATGTCCACCTGTACCTTTGCGAATCCAGGCTCCAGAGGTACGCAGTGGATCCGGACATCCTCCCAAGACTGGTATACGACCCCGTTTGCAATCGCAACAGGTTTGTCGCCTATGTTGATCAATAGGCTACAGCTCTCCGGCTTCTGCAATTTGCAACAATTATAACAGGTTAGCAAAACAATTCTAACGTAACGGGAGTGGCATCAACCGAATTGCATATATAGCTCAAGAGTTGCAATACCTCGATCAGGTTTACCGGATCCACGTGAACCTTCGAGCCGCAACTACTCAGCCTGGCAGCGTCGATCTCGGTAGCTGGATCTAAACCCTTGGACTGCACAACTCGGCTGAGGCGTTCATACTTCTCGTTCATTTGAGCGAACATGTCCGCGAATTGTGCAGTCACATCTGCCCGTATCTTCTGAGATAGCTCCACTTCTCTTTCCTTCCAGTTGCCAGCCTTCTTCGTCTTTTGCCCGGGCTCCGAGAAGCCTTCCTTCCATGGCACCACAGCCCCCACGGTTCGCGTCCACCCTGGATGCTCCTTGTTCCCTAGAGCCCGGGTAAGGATGTCGTTCTCCCTATGGGGAGTGAACAATCCCTCGATCGCCTCCTTCGAGCAAGAGATCTGTTACATTGAAAGCTCTCCATTGTGAGGAAGAAATATATACAAACTTGTGCGCACACTAGTGATCATAGTTTTCTACCACACTCTATGATTCCAACTAGGAAGTTAGCCAACTTATGAGTCGCTGCACGACCTCGACGTCCCTGGGGTTTGGGAACGCCACAGTCCCCGTGGCCGACACGGTCCCTCTGGCCAGCCACCAGCGCTTGCATCGCTGATCGCGGATCTCGGAGAGTGGTAGGTTAGGGGAGTCGACGAAATTCGACGCCTCGTCTTCAGCCTTCTTCCACTGTTCCTCCTTCCCCGCATAGCCGCGAGAGCTGAGCCGGTGTGGGTGGTCGTTCCTCCTCTGGATTGCCTTATTCTTCTCGCTGAGGGCCTTCATACCAGAAACAAGAAAATTAATGCACCGCTACTTACTGCATACAATGGTGTAACCAAGCAAAGGAACCATACATACCTTGAACTCAGGAGTCCCCTTCTGTTGGGCGAATTGCTCCCATACCTCCTCCATTATGAAGGGGTACTTCTCGCATGGAGATTTGCCTTTAGCGAGGAAAGTACTGACGAGGACGCTCTTGAAGGTTTTCCATGTGTTGTTCATGTCCTTCAAGCAAGCTATCTTGGGACCATCGTTGGGGATGTTCCACTTGGCCTGTTTCAAATGGTGCATATAAGCAGGACTTACCTAATCTCTGAGATAAACCAAGGGAATGTGATTACTCAAGAGTTCAGTGATTTTGATTAATTTTACCTTCACTTCTGCCCACAGCCTATCCCTCTCGTCGGCCTTGACGTCCTTCCAGCTCTGGACGGTGATCTTCACCCTTTCCTTCGCCAACAAGGCAACATAGGCAGCGTAGTGGCTGGCGTTCTTCCCGATCGGTCTCCCGAACTAGTTGAACTCACATGAAAGATCCGCACGTTTGGCCAAACGACCCAACATCGTCGCGCCTCACACCTTCCTCTTGCGCTGGGACGAGGCAATGCTATCTACGTTCGCCCTCCCCGAATCACTACTATCAGCCGAGGAAGATGCCGACATGGCTTTACCTAAAATTCCATGAACAGACCATCAATTGATATGAAGATTAGCAGTGCAAACTATGCTAGTCTCTCTGCAGGAACATAAAGTCTTTAAAATTTAAATGAACCAAAATTTCAGATGAAAATTAGAAGATGGGAAGTAATTAACAGAAAATTCAGATTAGCATTGAAAACTATGACATACTCTATTTCCTATCGGTTTTCCAAGTAAAACCGATAGTACTCAAGTTTATATTCAGGAAAATTTATAAGATTAGCAGTGCAAACTATGCTAGTCTCTCTGCAGGAACATAAAGTCTTTTAAAATTTAAATGAACCAAAATTTCAGATGAAAATTAGAAAATGAGAAGTAATTAACAGAAAATTCAGATTAGCATTGAAAACTATGACATACTCTATTTCCTATCGGTTTTCCAAGTAAAACCGATAGTACTCAAGTTTATATTCAGGAAAATTTATAAGATTAGCAGTGCAAACTATGCTAGTCTCTCTGCAGGAACATAAAGTATGTTAAAATGTAAATGAACTAAAATTTCAGAAGAAAATTAGAAAATGAGAAGTAATTAACAGAAAATTCAGATTAGCAATGCAAACTATGACATACACTATTTCCTATCGGTTTTCCAAGTAAAACCGATAGTACTCAAGTTTATATTCAGGAAAACTTATAAGATTAGCAGTGCAAACTATGCTAGTCTCTCTGCAGGAACATAAAGTCTGTTAAAATTTAAATGAACTAAAATTTCAGATGAAAATTAGAAAATGGAAAGTAATTAACAGAAAATTCAGATTAGTCTATTTCCTATCGGTTTTCCAAGTCAAACCGATAGTAATCAAGTTTGTATTATGTAAAATATATAAAAGTAGCAGTGCAAAATATGCTAGTCTCTCTGCAGGAACATAAAGTCTGTTAAAATTTAAATGATAAAAAATTTTAGATGAAAATTAGAAAATGGGAAATAATTAACAGAAAATTCAGATTAGTCTATTTCCTATCGGTTTTCCAAGTCAAACCGATAGTAATCAAGTTTGTATTCTGTAAAATATATAAAAGTAGCAGTGCAAACTATGCTAGTCTCTCTACAGGAACATAAAGTCTGTTAAAATTTAAATGATCAAAAATTTCAGATGAAAATTAGAAAATGGGAAATAATTAACAGAAAATTCAGATTAGTCTATTTCCTATCGGTTTTCTAAGTCAAACCGATAGAAATCAAGTTTATATTCTATAGAATATATAAAAGTAGCAGTGCAAACTATGCTAGTCTCTCTGCAGGAACATAAAGTCTGTTAAAATTTAAATGATCAAAAATTTCATATGAAAATTAGAAAATGGGAAATAATTAACAGAAAATTCAGTTTACGGTATTTACTATCGGTTCTACATAATAAATCGATAGTGGACTACACTGTATGGCAAATTCCTAGTGATTATCACCAAGTCTGTCATTCTCATAGCTATCAAGTTTGTAGTTCATGAATTTTACTCTAGTTTTATATTTGTAAACCATTGAACCACATATGAACCATTGCATATAAATTTAAGCAATTGACACGAGCGGTTTGGTCAAGAACACTTACAGTCGTTCGTGGAGTTGCCGGAGGCGGTGCGCGATGCAGTGGCCGGAGGCGGTGGAGAAGCTAGGGTTTTTCGGCTTGCGATCGGCAATGGTGGCGCAGAGGAGCGAATAAACGAACGTCGGGGAAGCTAGAGTTTTCCACGCGTGAGTATTTGGAATGTGATCAGTTGCACTGGAGGGAAAATCGTGCGAGACAGCAAGGTTATACCCTAATATATGAATATTTACTATCGGTTCATAACCACAAAACCGATATTAAATACATGTAAGTTAGAGTTTAGAGTGTGGGATTGTTCACTATCGATTTTATTATTACTAACCGATAGTAAATTAAGAACAGGGGATCATAACACAGTACAAATCACTATCGGTTATGAACAATGAACCGATAGTAAAGTTTAATTTCATATCGGTTTGGAAGTTGAAACCGATAGTAAACTGCAATGTTATTGACCCTAAAGGATTTTCCTTAGAACAATTACATATGATCTCAGCACATCATTTTTGCATTGTATTTCACTATCAGTTATTAACAATAAACCGATAGTATATGTTAATTTCATATTGGTTGGGAAGTTGAAACCGATAGTAGAATACTGTGTTATTGACTTATAGGGATTTCCTGAGAACAATTACAGATGGGTCTCAGTACATCATTTTGCACTTGTAGAGACACCTGAAACCCCATGCAAATGACTTCCAATAATTTTGAAATAAATGAACAGTAAAGACCAATGATGGAATGAAAATTTGCAGTTTTCATATTGATTTGTGAAAAGAATCAATTATTGCTCAAATCAAGTATATACTCCAATTGAAATGAAAATTTGCATAAATGATTCTCAATGCACCACGTATGTTTTCCCAAAGAATTTTTCAAAAATGATTTGAAGAATTCTTCGATTAAAGATCCAAGTAATATACGTCACTTACATATTGCAAATTAGTCAAGAATGGTTGTCCACCCATAATCCTTCTTCGTGGTCGTCTCGGAGGTAACTTGTTTCGTCAATATCTTCGGTAGGGACAGATTGAAGAATTCCATCTAAAAATGGAGGTAGTTCGTCGAACTGATCATACTCTTCTTCATCCACAACGTCTTTGACCCCAACAATACATCTCTTATTGTGAAGGACAACGTGCAACTTTGGGTTGGCCGGGTCAACGATGTAGAACACCTGTGTGGCTTGCTCAGCAAGTATAAATGGATCATCTTGGTGTGCGACTCTACTGAGATCGACGAGAGTAAACCCATAATTGTCGACTTTAACACCTCGAGGGATTTCGACCCATTGGCATCGAAACAGAGGAATCTTAAGTAATACATATTCGAGCTCCCATATTTCCTCAATAACACCGTAATATGAGTCGAGTGCCCTTACTGCCGTGGCATCCTCCGAAATAGCAAGTAGTGTCACTCCACTACATTGCATAGTACTTTTCTCGTCCTGAGTTCTTGTGGAAAATGAATAGCCGTTGATGTCATACCCCTGCCAAGTTCCTACAGTAAATCTAGGCCCTCTGGCCAACCATGTAACTACTTCATCTACGTCGCCCTCAGAAGCTTGCAGGACTCTATTTTCGATCCACTCAGCAAACTTCCTATTATGTTCTCTGGTGACCCAAATCTCTGGCTTCGAGGGATTCTGTTTCCATAACATTTCCTTGTGCTCGTGTATGTATGGCTCCACCCCCGTCATGTGCTGTAAGACTCAAAAATGGGCTTTTGCATACAGATCACTAGAGGGGACGACTGCTTTAAATCCAATCGTTCCAATGCCCTGAAGCCTGCCCTCATGCCGGGACGTAGGAACGCCAATTGGGTCAACCCCGGCCATATAGTTGGTGCAAAATTCGATCACCTCCTCGGCGGCATAACCTTCAATGATACTGCCCTCAGGCCGATGTCGATTCCTTACATATCCCTTCAAGATACCCATAAATCTCTCAAATGGATATATGTAGCGCAGGAACACGGGTCCATAAAACTTAATTTCTCTGACAAGGTGAACAATTAGATGGACCATAACATCAAAAAAGGATGGAGGGAAATACATCTCCAGCTGACAAAGAGTGGTAGTCACATCGCGTTGCAAATCGTCCAGTCCATCCATATCAATTACCTGCAAGGACACAGTTGCAGCAAATATTCAGATCCAAAAAATCTGACAAGTTCCACGAATGGAGCTAATTAACTTGCTAGGAGTACACGCTTACGTACCTTGCCAGATATTGTGTTGAAGAAATAACATAGCTTTGTAATTGTCTCTCTGACTTTGACTGGGAGAATGACTCTGATAGCAATGGGAAGCATTTGTGACATCAGTACATGACAATCATGGGACTTCATACCAACCAGTTTCAAGTCTTTCATGGACACAAGTTTTTTCAAGTTCGCAGAATACCCGCATGGAACTTTGACACCATGTAGGCACTGACAGAGTTCTACTTTTTCTCTTTTTGACAAAGTATAGCAGGCCGGAGGGAGGTATGTCCGCTTTCCCTTCTCCAACGGTGCAAGCTCAGTCCTTATGCCCATGTCGAGCGTGTCACGGCGAACGTTGATGCCATCTTTCGTCTTTCCTGGAATGTTCAACAACAAACTAGTCAAACTGTCACAAACATTTTTCTCTACGTGCATGACATCAATGCAATGTCGAACTTGTAAGTGCTCCCAATATGGCAGATCCCAAAGAATCGATCTCTTCTTCCAAATATTTTTTCCTGGAGGTTTAGAACATTTACCGAACTCAACTTTGATGTCCTTCACGCGCAAGTAAAGGTCCTTACCAGTCACAAACACTGGGGCTGATCCTTTCTTAGGCTTCCCATTGAATGACTTCCTCTTCTTACGGTAGGCGTGATGCATCGGAAGGAATCTGCGGTGACCCATGTACACTGTTTTTCTGCAGTTCGATAACCACATGCTTTCAGTTTCATCCAGGCAAATAGGACAAGCCTTGCCTCCTTTCGTACTATACCCCGACAAATTTCCATAGGCCGGGAAATCATTTATGGTGCAAAATATCATGGCTCGCAACATGAAATTCTCTCGCTTATGTGCATCCCACACCCGCACCCCTTCGCTCCACAATTTATGTAAGTCCTCGACTAACGGTGAAAGAAACACGTCAATATCATTCCCCGGTTGTCTAGGTCCTGAAATTAGTAACGACATCATGATGTACTTGCGCTTCATACATAACCAAGGAGGAAGATTGTACATGCATAAAAGAATCGGCCAAGTGCTATGTCGACTGCTCATATTTCCGTGTGGATTCATACCATCCGTACTCAGCCCAAACCTTATATTCCTCACTTCGCCACCAAACTCACCGAATGTTTTGTTAATGTTTCTCCATTGAATGGAATCAGCTGGATGTCTTAGTTTTCCGTCTTGTTTCCGACCTTCAACATGCCAACGCAAGTACTTCGCATCTTTCGGATTTGCAAACAGCCGTTTCAATCTGGGAATCACAGGCAAATACCACACAGTTTTGGCCGGAGGCCCTTTCTTTACCTCATCACATCCATTGTGATAAATTCTGTCCCCATGCTTATACCGCGATGCACCGCATCTTGGACAAACATGCAAATCCTCGTACTCGTTACGGTACAGAACACAATCATTTGGGCATGCATGTATTCTTTCGATTTCCATTCCCAACGGACACAATAGTTTTTTGGCCTGGTAAACCGATCTTGGCAACTCATTTCCCTCTGGAAGCATGTCCGCTAACAGATCTCATAGCGCTGTGAAACTCTTATCGCTCCAACCGTTGCTTGCCTTCAAGTTATATAATCTCAACACAGAAGACAAGTTTGTAAATTTTGCACATCCGGGGAACAAAGGCTTCTCAGAATCAACAATTAATTTCTCAAATTTAGCTAAATCATTTTCGCTGTAGTCTTCTTCTACATCACGTAACATTTCATCTAAATTGTCGTCATCTACATGGACTTCCGAATGAACATTACCAATGTTCTGATCATGATCATCATTACTGCAATCCACTTCCGGGTGCTGCTGAGTGGTAGCGGTGCTCGTTTCCTCAAGATCTTCACCATGCCATATCCAACGGGTATAGCGTGCGTTAAAACCACGACGAATCAAATGACTCCTAATCTGATCAGAGTTGCCGAACCTTTTTAAGTTCATACAATCTATATAAGGACAATGCATATCTTTCTCTCCCTTCTTCGCCTTTTCTTGCTTAGCAAATTTAATAAACCCATTCACACCCTCCAAATACTCAACAGTAGTACGTTTTATTCCATACATCCAATATTCTCGGTACATCTACAATTATTTCACAAAATTGACAAATTCAAATAAATAATTAATGACTCAGGGCATGCATATATGCATGAAACATAATTAGCTAGCTAGGCCATATGTGTGTACATGAGCTGCTTAATTACATTAAATGGATTTGTATATATGAAACCCTAATTAACTTGATGCATGCATTAATTGGAAGAGCCAGCTAGCTAGCTGCTTAAATTCAGCAAGCTATAGCTAGCTAGCCAACCTAGCCTTCTAGCTAGTTTGGAGCTACATGTATCTAGTTTAATGAATTGCAAGTAGAGAGAGAGATGGAGAGTGTGAAAGAGTGATCGAGAGAGAGAGAGAGAGAGGTGATGAGAAGATGACAATACCGAGGGGGATGGAAATATGATCAACCTCTCAGCTAACTTCTCCAGATCACTCTAGCTTGGAGTCGTGCGCGGCTGAAATGATTCCAACATGTAGAGCGCAGAGCAGGGGTCGACCTAATTAAGTTGTACAATTTTACTATCGGTTCAAAAACACAAACCGATAGTAAAATAAGGTCCCCACTATCATAACCATTAGTTTATATGAAGTCATTTTACTATCAGTTTGTTTTATATAACCGATAGTAAACTTTACTATATTGTATCGGTTAGTACAGTAAGAACCGATAGTAAAAAGTCAGTAATTTCACTATCAGTTACGCGAGAAAAACCGATAGTACTATTTAATATATTATATCGGTTGGTACAGTACGAACCGATAGTATAAAGTGAGTAATTTTACTATCTGTTACGAATGAAAAACCGATAGTACTATTTTTAATATATTATATCGGTTGGTACAGTAATAACCGATAGTATAAAGTGCGTAATTTTACTATAAGTTAAAAATGGAAAACCGATAGTATTATTTAATATATTATATCGGTTTGAACAGTAATGACCGATAGTAAAAAGTATTTGCATTTCACTAACGTTGGACTAGTGTGTAACCAATAGTAAAATGCCTCTTTTCCGCCGCTGTCGTCCTATTCTATCGGATTTTTCCCAGATTGCTTATAACCGTTAGAAAATATGGGTTAGTGGAATGCACTTCTGTAGTAGTGACACATTCGTAGAGTTTCGTCTTTCTTCCTTACAAATAATATCGGGGCTCCCCATGGCGAAGCACTGGGTTTGATAAATCCTTTGTTTTTGTAACACCCTAAGTTTAGGGGTGAAAACTTCCTTTTTCATGAACAGCATGCATGCATGTATCTGTAGTAGTAGCCAGATCAGTATCTATCTCAAACCCTAAAATTTCCAAATTTATTCCATAAACCCAAATCAAGATCAGATTGTTCAGATGTGATCTATCAGTTACTCTGAACCTAAAAGTCTTCAGATGCCAGATTCAATTCCATCTCTAAATCCCAGATTTGTCAAAACTTTTGTTTTAGAAAACAGAATTAAGTTAATTACCCTAAATACTCTAAACTCAAATTTAGCCAAATCTTGATCTAATTCAGAGCATATTATTCTTAAATTATGATCATGGGTATGCCAATACCTAAAACTAGAAAGTTGGCAGCCAGATTTTATCATCTAGACTCTTTTCACAAATCAGTCCAACAGATATCGCAAATTAGTCCTTTATCTGTTATCTGGAAACCCAAAAAGGCTAATATCTTCAGTTTAACTCCAAATTCAGAATTTCTTCAGCAAATCTCTTCTAAATGCTATTTTATACAATTTTCCCTTCTGTCCAGACTTGAAAATCTCATCCTAAATGCCAGAATTCGAAATCGACCAAAATTCAGATTTCAATTATCCTAAAATACCCTATTTTCAGTTTATAACAAAAACTATTCAAATGTACCAGATTTTATCAAATATCTTTACCAAATATTTTGTTGAATATAGTTTGCCAGATCAGTGCAATCAATTTTAGTTTAAATCTTCCAAATCTCCAGATTTACAGATCAGTCCAAAACTCAAAATCTGAAATTGCAATTCAGTCCAAATTCGACCAGAGCTCTCAGCTGATTTTCGACCAGAACCGCCGTGCTTGTGTGCCGTATTTGCTCGTCGCCGGCCAAGCTTCTCCTGCGCTTGTGGCCGTGCATGGTTGTGTGTACGTGTCCTCGCTTCAGTGATCGCCGTGGCAACGCCGATGAACAGCCACCGCCCCTGTGCGCGACCAACAGCAGCAACCACAGATTTTTGTCAGTAACTTTTGTGCCGCGCCAGTTGTTGTCACCACCGCTTGCTCCAGCTGGTGCGTGTTGGATCAAGGATGCCGACTAGACGGGGGGGTGAATAGGAGGCTTTAAAAACTTTAAAACTTAAAGCAAATAATGAACAAATCAAGAACAAATAATGTAAGCAAGGGAAAGAAAACGAACACAATGGTTTTTACCGAGGTATCGGAGACTCGCCCAGTCTCCACTAATCCTCGTTGAAGCACTCAAATCACTTGAGTCTTGCCTCAATACTCACGAAGAGTATTATCAACTAAGGTTGCTCCTTGTCCACTCCGGAAAGGCGAGCACCGATGCCTTGTACAGACTTGCCGAGCCTCTCCGACAATCTCCGAACGGAGAGATCAACGGCCACGCCTCCAAACCGTCTAGGTGAGGGCGCTCACCAAGAGTAAAAGGCAGCGAGGTCTTCTCTAGACCTCCAAACACGCACCGAGAAGCTAAGTATATGCAAATGCAAAAGAATTGAAACTCTCGGTGGATCGGAAAGCACTCGACTTGATCAAAAGATCAAGATTTTATATAAGAAACTAATGCTCAAGAGTGTATATGAAATGCTGTTGCTTGTGGTGAGAAACACATGCCCAAAGCCCCTATTTATAGCCTGCAGAAGCAAATGAACCGTTGGAGCTAGGGCTGAAAATCAGCAAACCAAACTGACAGTCAGTTATGCAAACTGACAGTCAGTTTAGTGCACAACGGCTGACAAAATTTACGGATAAAAAATAGCTAGCCGTTTGCAGCCAAAACAGGAAAGCTGGAACACGCAACTGACAGTCAGTTACACAAACTGACAGTCAGTTTGTGTACTAGCTCGACCAGAATCAAAAAGAAACACAGTAAAACATTCTCTGGTCGAAACCCCAACTGACAGTCAGTATGGACAAACTGACAGTCAGTTTAGTACAAAAAATTTGAGACAAAAAAACACCCTCTCTGGACAATTGCCAGTTACACTAAACTGACATTCAAACTGACAGTCAGTTATGCAAACTGACAGTCAGCATGAACAAAAACAGCTATAACTTTAAATCCAGAAATCCAAAAGAGGTGTTTAGTAGCTCGTTGGTAAGATAATTTCAAGGGCTACATTTTTGTCAACAGAAGCAAAAGCCAAATCTACCTAGTTCTTTCTGAAAAATGCAAATACTCTTCTACTGTCAAAAACTGAACTGAAAAACAGATTTTTCCAAATAAGACCAAAAGCAAATCCACATAAAAATGATGCGATGCAATGACCTAACATTCTCGGTTTGTGCTGGAGATAGAAAGAGGACTTTCACTACCCCTCTTTATAGTACGGTCAAAACAACAAAAAAAAAGTTTCCTAACCGATCATCTCCACACGCCAAGATCGGTAAAAATAAAAACTCGTAATACCTGAGATCTTTCGCATCTTCAAGATTTGCGTCCCGTCTCTTGCTCTTCTGCGTCTTGTGCTTCGCTTTGAGTTGGGTTCATCTTGATCATCTTTCATTTCTTCCCAAATGATCCTGTATCAATCAATCAAAAAAGCACGATTAGTCCGGAACACTTTGTTTTCATTAATCATCAAAATTAGGGTTAGGCATGAAGGCCTAGATGCAACAATCTCCCCCTTTTTGATGATTGATGACAACAAGTGTTCAAAAAATAAAATAAATGAAATGGCTCCCCCTGAGTATATGCATCTCATAAAATCAGATCATAAACCAATACATATACATCAGGGGCATCTCATACATAAGTAAGTCACAGATGTGCAATCATCCACAAGTCATATCAGAGCATACGCATGCACATCAAGACATCATATATATCAATGTATCAGAGCTATAATCACATATCAGAGCTCAAGAGCATCATCTCAAGAAATCAATGACATCATATATATCAGAACTAAACACAAGACATCATATGTATCAGAGCTAAAAGGAAAAGAGATGACATACACAGATGACCAAAAAAACATCTCCATATATAAATAATCATCATCTGTTCAGTACATCAAAAGACATAAACAGAATAGACTCCAATGTCCAAAATCCAAAATACTAACCAACTATCAACAATACTTCTCCCCCTTTGGCATCAAGCACAAAAAGGGAGGCAAACAAAACAAATCAGAGCCTAATGCTCATCATCTGAAGGAAATCCTAAAACGACTGTATCTCCGGAGCCATCTGGAGATGCAGTCAGATCGGCGGCTGGAGACGCCGGAGGAGTCACTGCTGCCACGGGAACAGGAGCCGCAGCGACTGGATCCGGAGCTGGTGCCGTAGGAGCTGGATCAACAGGTCCTGTAGCAGAGCTCGGGGATGAAGACGCAGGGCGGGCCCTCTTGCGAGGAACCGAAGAGTCTGACGCAGGCAGACGGCGCAGTATCTCCTCCTGCTGAGCAATCAACCGGAGCAACATCTGATGATGCTCCGCCTGGGTGCTGAGGATCTGCTGCTGCACCTGGAGGATCTCCTGAAGCTGGGAGGAAGATGACGCAGATCCGGTGCCTGTCCCTGCAGCTGGAGCTGGAGAAGACTCCTGGACAGGGGCCTCATCCTCTGACTCCCCCGCAGCATCATCTGATGCGGGAGAACCAGGGCCAGCAGCTGCAGCAGGGCGAGCACCGAGCCGGCGATCAGCCTGGCCCGGAGGATAGAAGAGAAGAGGATGATGGGGCCTGGGCAGCTCAGTGTCCACGGCCCGGATATGAAGAAGCACCGCCATGATATACGGAGCGTATATCAGCTGACGGCGCGGGGAAAGAAGGACGTGCTGAATCTCACTGATGATGAGATCAGCAACGTCAAATGGCTCCTCCTGAAAGATGGAGATGAGCACATGAAGACCCAGATAAGTGACCCTGGCTCTGTCTTCGCTCATGGGGACCAGTGTGAGACGGAGGATCCGCAGAGCCAGGTCAACATCGCGGCGCAGGCCAGTGATGTGACGGAGCTGGAAGGGGCCAGAATAGAGCATGGCCACCTCCCGACGCTCGAGGTCAGGGAGAGTATGGAGCTGGTGGCCAGAAGGAGGGCGCACCAGTCCGAGTGCGGACTCCAACTGATCCTTCGTGACGGTGTGGACCTGGAGGCCCGTCATGAAGGTCATGAAGTCGCGCTGAGGGGATACAAAGACGGTGGAATAAAACTGGCAAATGGGCCCCTCAACCCAGTGCAAAGAGGAATCCGCGACTAAGTCGCGAATCCCTACAGTGCCAAAAAGATCTGCGAGGGTGGCGATGCCTGTGCGAGAGGCGATCGTACCCCACGACAGAGAGCGGTGGGCAAAGATAGGAGCGCGGCTGTAGATGCTGGTAAATAGGTCTAAATGAAGGTTTGTGTAGCAGGTGAGCACCGCGCACCCGTCGCGACCAGTGGGTCGCGGCGATAGGTACGGGTTCACAGAGCGGAGCGTGCGAAGGCGGCTCGCGTGCCAACGTGAATAATCCACGGGCACGCACTCAGGAGGAGGCGAGGGTCGGTTCTCGGACGTCTGACCTGATGAACGCTGGCTGTTTGCCGCATTCTTTCGTCGGGCCCCACGGCGAGAGGGACCGGCCTGATCAGACATGATGGAAAAACATAGGAGTGAAAGGAATCGACCTGAACAGGAAGACGAACAGATCAGCCGAAACAGAAGAGGTCGTCGGCCGGAAAACTGATCAGCTGAAGCCGATCGAAGGACGACGAGGCTCCACGGCTCAAGGACACTCTGAGAGGAGAGGAGCAAAACGCCGGCGAGCCTCGGCACAGTGGTGCACGAACAAGCTCCGGCGAGGCGAGGTGTTTGTGGCTAGAACAGAGGATCAAAAACCGACGAGGTCGAGACGGTTGAGGACGGTGGCGCCGGCGGTGAGGAGCTCACCGGCGACGAAGGGTGGCGCAAGGAGGCGGCGGCGAGGCACGGCGAGGCAGTGGAGCTAAAGCGACGGCGAGGAGGCGCAAAAAAAACAGTAACGGCGGCCAGAAAAGAAGGTGAGGAGACGCGAAACAAAACGGGGATTTAGGGTTCTCGATCCCGCAACTGACAGTCAGTTTGATAAACTGATAGTCAGTTCCAAACTCAAATACATGGAACTGACAATCAGTGTACCACACTGACAGTCAGTTCACAGAACTGTGTTTTGAAACTGACAGTCAGTGTATGAAACTGACAGTCAGTAGGGGACTCGAACACGACCAGGAGCTACGACCAAAATCAAATGCACGTAATTGACTGTCAGTTTGTGAAACTGACTGTCAGTTATGACACTGACTTCGACCAGAGACTAAGACCAGGCTCCTAACTACTGAACGGACTGTCAGTTAGAGGAACTGACTGTCAGTTTGGTCAATTTCGACCAGAAGCAGACTAAGACTAGAGAGGGAATAAAATAATAATATTTTATACAAACAACACTTTTACCACATCAACTAGCATTTGATATATCAATTATGTTCAGTTCACCCCTTAAAAAGCAAAAACTTGATTCATCTAGGGGTTTAGTGAAAATATCTGCTAGTTGCATATCAGTTCTAACATAATTTACATCAATATCTCCTTTTGCCACATGATCTCTAATAAAGTGGTGCCTTATTTCAATATGCTTAGTTCTAGAATGTTGAACAAGATTATTAGCAATTTTAATGGCACTTTCATTATCACACAATAGTGGCACTTTATCAAATATAATCCCATAATCCAAAAATGTCTGCTTCATCCATAATAATTGAGCACAACAACTACCTGCAGACACATATTCAGCTTCAGCTGTGGAGAGAGCTACTGAATTTTGCTTCCTAGATGACCATGATACTAATGATCTCCCCAACAGCTGACAGCTACCAGATGTGCTTTTTCGATCAATCTTACACCCAGCATAATCAGAATCAGAATACCCAATTAATTCAAAATTTGCATCTTTAGGGTACCAAAGGCCTAAACTGGGATAGCATTTTAAATACCTAAGGATTCTTTTAAGAGCAGTTAAATGACAATCCTTAGGATCAGACTGAAATCTAGAACATAAACATACACTAAACATGATATCAGGCCTAGATGCATTGAGATATAAAAGACTACCAATCATAGACCTATAAAGTTTAGAATCGACCGATTTGCCGCTTTTGTCCATGTCCAAATGTCCATTGGTCGCCATGGGAGTTTTGATTGGCTTGGCGTCTTCCATCCCAAAGCGCTTGAGCAGGTCCTTCACGTACTTGGTTTGACTCACGAACGTCCCGTTCTTGAGTTGCTTGATTTGTAGACCGAGGAAGAAGCTCAGCTCACCAATCATGGACATCTCGAACTCCCTAGACATCATCTCTCCAAACTCATGACAGAAATGTTCATTAGTAGATCCAAAGATAATATCATCAACATAAATCTGACAAATGAACAAATCTTTTTCTATTTTCTTTGTAAAGAGAGTTGTGTCAACCTTCCCAATTTTAAAACCTTTTGATAATAGAAAGTCTCTAAGACGCTCATACCAAGCTCGAGGAGCTTGTTTGAGACCGTAGAGAGCTTTTGACAATTTAAAAACATGGTTTGGAAATTTAGAATCTTCAAAACCGGGAGGTTGTTCAACAAACACAAGTTCAGAAATTTCACCATTTAAGAACGCACTTTTTACATCCATTTGAAAAAGTTTGATATTAAAACATGATGCATAAGCAAGAAGAATGCGAATAGCTTCAAGTCTTGCTACTGGTGCAAAAGTTTCACCAAAGTCTAAACCTTCGACTTGAGTGAAGCCTTGAGCAACAAGACGGGCTTTGTTTCTAATTACAACACCATTTTCATCTTGCTTATTTCTGAAAACCCATTTTGTTCCAATAACATTATGATCTTTTGGTCTTTCTACTAGAGTCCAAACTTCATTTCTAGCAAAGTTATTAAGTTCTTCATGCATGGCATTAACCCAATCAGGATCATTTAAAGCTTCATTAACATGTTTGGGTTCTAAAGAAGACACAAATGAATGATGTTCACAAAATGCAGCAGTACGAGATCGAGTTTGAACACCCTTACTGACGTCACCCAATATTTGGTTTAGAGGGTGATCCTTGGTGATGGTTTGGTGTTGCCTTGATTCTTCATCTTGTACTGCTTCATCTTGACTTTGTTCTGGAGGATCAACATGAGATGATGATGCGTCTTGATCAACATTTTCAACGTTGACATCATCTTCTTGATCTTCCTCTGTTGGCTTGATGTCTCCAATGGTTATGTTCTTCATGGCTTCTTGAAGATCGTCACTTGAAACTTCATGAGATACTTGCTCCTTTTGTGAGCCATTAGTTTCATCAAATTCGACGTCACCAGATTCTTCAATACAACTTGTATTTTTATTAAAAACACGATAAGCTTTACTAGTGGTGGAGTATCCGACTAGAAAGCCTTCATCTACTCTTCTTTGAAATTTTCCACCAAAATTTCTTTTCTTAAGAATATAACATTTGCAACCAAACACTCGAAAATAAGAAATATTTGGCTTGCGCCCAACAAGAAGTTCATAAGGAGTCAAATTAAGAAAAGGATGCAAATAAAGCCGATTTATAGAATAGCAAGCGGTATGCACGGCTTCAGCCCAGAAGCGAGTAGGAGTATCATACTCACTTAGCATAGTTCTTGCCATTTCTATAAGTGTTCGATTTTTCCTTTCAACGACTCCATTTTGCTGTGGAGTGTAGGATGTGGAAAATTCGTGTTTAATTCCAAGAGAGTCACAAAAATCAAATAGAGTTGAATTAACGAACTCTCCACCATGATCACTACAGATTTTCTTGATGGATAATTCGAATTCAGTAGAAACACGTTTTGCAAAACTTTTGAAAACATCGGGGGTTTCGGATTTTTGAGAAATAAAGAAAACCCAAGTGTAACGTGTAAAATCATCAACAATCACAAAACCATAGTTGCTACCCCCGATACTCTGGAACTCAGAAGGTCCAAATAAATCCATATGAAGGAGTTCCAAAGGTTTGCAAGTCGAAAGAATGCGCTTAGTTGGATGTGAAGTAGCTACTTGCTTGCCCGCTTGACAAGCGCTACAAGGTTTGTCCTTTTCAAAATTCACATCCTTTAAGCCAACAACCAAATCACGTTTTAAAAGTTTTCTCAATTGATGCATTCCAACATGTGCAAGTCTTCTATGCCATAGCCAACCTTTTGAGGTTTGAGAAACAAGACATGTTGAAAGAGATGCATCTTTTGAATGAAAATCAACCAAATAAAGATTTCCAAAACGAAAGCCTTTAAAGATCAAGGTTTTATCTTTTAAACTTTCAACCAAAACTTCTTTTGGGAAAAATGTGCAACTAAAACCAAAATCGCAAATTTGTGCAACGGAAAGCAAATTGAAATTTAGAGATTCGACCAATAAAACATTTGAAATAGATAGATCATTTGAGATTGCGATTTTACCCAAGCCGACCACATTTCCTTGACGGTTGTCGCTAAAGGTAATCTTTTGGTTCTCACTTGAGTTGTCTTCTATTGAGGTGAACAACTTCTTGTTCGGAGCATCCGCTATCTAGCACCCAATGCCTCCCACCGGTCTTGTAGTTCACCTACATGAAAAGAATTAAGTTCTTTTAGGTACCCAAACCTTTTTGGGTCCTTCAATGTTAGCAATCAAAGCTTTGGGCACCCAAATAGATTTCTTCTTTTTGTTTAACATGGGTGCACCAACATACTTTGCTATAGCATAACCTTTTCTCGACTTTTGAAGCATGTAGCAAGTATCAAAATAATTTGGAGTCATTAAGGGACATGCTTCATGTGAATGACCGGTTTCATGGCATTTATGACAAAATGTGTTGCATGCTTTAACAAATATAGTTTTAGAATTTTGTTTCTTTCCTTTCTTTTGAAAATATCCTAATCCTTCTTTTCTAAAAGAACATCTTTGTTTACTAAGGATTAGATCAAGAGATATTTTACCTTTAAAGCAATTTTCTAAGCCTTTTCCAAGTTTTTCAACTTGTGCCTTGAGTACATTATTTTCATTTAAGATGTTGTTATTTGAAACACATGGAGTGTGATGACTACTAGAGGGAGATTCATTCAAGTTACATGAAGTTGAAGCATCTACCTTAGATGAAGCATTTGTAACATCTTTTATAAGCATGCTTTCATAGGAATCTTTAAGCTCGGAGTATTGAGCGCGTAGGGAAGAATGTTCTTCCTTAAGCGCCTTATACTTCTTCTTAGTTTTTCCAAAAACTTCATTTAATTCGGTTATCATTTCAACTAAATCATCATAAGATGGATCGTTTGAATGTACCTTTTCATCGCCTTTGGCCATAGGCAAATGGATGAGCTAGTTGAAGTGTTGATGTTGCCGAGAGCTAGTCCAGCCATCTTCTTGGAGCAACTTCTTTCGTTGTCGGAGTCGGAGTCGGAGCTCTCTCCGCCGGACATCCATTCTCCAAAACAAGCTTCTTTGATTTCTTCATTCTTTTTCTTGAAGAACTTCTTCTTCTTGTTCCACGCCTTGTTCTTGTTTGGACATCTTGATGCTATGTGTCCCTTCTCATGACATCCATAGCAAATGATGTCTTTGAAGTTGTTTTGTTTTTGCCCCTTTGGTCGTGTGTCAATGTTGACACCTTTCTTATGTAACCTGCGAAGAAGTTTTTGAGTGTTCTTTACCATAAGTGCGAGGTCTTCATCGGAGGAGCCTTCGCTTGAATCGTTCCTTGCATTAGCTTTGAAGGCCAAAGCTTTCTTCTTCGTCTCCGTGGGTTCGGCCGCTTCCTTCTTTTCCTTCTTGTGCATCTCATGGGTGATGAGGTTCCCATAGAGATCGGTTGGTGTTGTGGTTGATAGGTCGGAGTTTGTGAGAACCGTGACCAAGGTGTCGAAGCTTTCCGGCAAGGCCCTAAGCATCTTTCTCACAAGATCAAGGTCAGTAAAAACAACACCAAGACCCTTGAGTTCATTCACAATGTTGTTTAACCGAGTAAACATGGAATCCACGGACTCGGTTGATGACATGGTGAATGTCTCATATTTTTGCCTCACCATTAGCAATTTTGCCTCTTTAACCTTTGTAGTGCCCTTGTAAATTTCTTCGAGGGTAGTTCAAACCTTATGAGCAGTCGTGAGATTGCTCACACGGTTGAACTCATTCAAAGATAAACCGGCAAAGAGAGCATTTTTTGCACGGGCATTTAAATGCAACTTTCTCCTATCGTCTTCGGATTGACTTGCCGGATCAACCGGAGGAGTAAAGTCGAGTTTAACGATATCCCATACATCAAGCCCCATGGCTTCTAGGAATACCGACATGCGCACTTTCCAATAAGGATAATTTGTTCCATCAAAGATGGGCGCACGACCGGTATGTCCAAGAAGAAAATCTCCGCTTGTCGACATCCTCTCTCTAGACGGCAAAGCCTAATGAATCGAGAGACCTTGCTCTGATACCACGTGTTGGATCAAGGATGCCGACTAGAGGGGGGGTGAATAAGAGGCTTTAAAAACTTTAAAACTTAAAGCAAATAATGAACAAATCAAGAACAAATAATGTAAGCAAGGGAAAGAAAACGAACACAATGGTTTTTACCGAGGTATCGGAGACTCGCCCAGTCTCCACTAATCCTCGTTGAAGCACTCAAATCACTTGAGTCTTGCCTCAATACTCACGAAGAGTATTATCAACTAAGGTTGCTCCTTGTCCACTCCGGAAAGGCGAGCACCGATGCCTTGTACACACTTGCCGAGCCTCTCCGACAATCTCCGAACGGAGAGATCAACGGCCACGCCTCCAAACCGTCTAGGTGAGGGCGCTCACCAAGAGTAAAAGGCAGCGAGGTCTTCTCTAGACCTCCAAACACGCACCGAGAAGCTAAGTATATGCAAATGCAAAAGAACTGAAACTCTCGGTGGATCGGAAAGCACTCGACTTGATCAAAAGATCAAGATTTTATATAAGAAACTAATGCTCAAGAGTGTATATGAAATGCTGTTGCTTGTGGTGAGAAACACATGCCCAAAGCCCCTATTTATAGCCTGAAGAAGCAAATGAACCGTTGGAGCTAGGGCTGAAAATCAGCAAACCAAACTGACAGTCAGTTATGCAAACTGACAGTCAGTTTAGTGCACAACGGCTGACAAAATTTACGGATAAAAAATAGCTAGCCGTTTGCAGCCAAAACAGGAAAGCTGGAACACGCAACTGACAGTCAGTTACACAAACTGACAGTCAGTTTGTGTACTAGCTCGACCAGAATCAAAAAGAAACATAGTAAAACATTCTCTGGTCGAAACCCCAACTGACAGTCAGTATGGACAAACTGACAGTCAGTTTAGTACAAAAAATTTGAGACAAAAAAACACCCTCTCTGGACAATTGTCAGTTACACTAAACTGACATTCAAACTGACAGTCAGTTATGCAAACTGACAGTCAGCATGAACAAAAACAGCTATAACTTTAAATCCAGAAATCCAAAAGAGGTGTTTAACAGCTCGTTGGAAAGATAATTTCAAGGGCTACATTTTTGTCAACAGAAGCAAAAGCCAGATCTACCTAGATCTTTCTGAAAAATGCAAATACTCTTCTGCTGTCAAAAACTGAACTGAAAAACAGATTTTTCCAAATAAGACCAAAAGCAAATCCACATAAAAATGATGCGATGCAATGACCTAACATTCTCGGTTTGTGCTGGAGATAGAAAGAGGACTTTCGCTACCCCTCTTTATAGTACGGTCAAAACAACAAAAAAAAAGTTTCCTAACCGATCATCTCCACACGCCAACATCGGTAAAAATAAAAACTCGTAATACCTGAGATCTTTCGCATCTTCAAGATTTGCGTCCCGTCTCTTGCTCTTCTGCGTCTTGTGCTTCACTTTGAGTTGGGTTCATCTTGATCATCTTGCATTTCTTCCCAAATGATCCTGTATCAATCAATCTCAAAAAGCACGATTAGTCCGGAACACTTTGTTTCATTAATCATCAAAATTAGGGTTAGGCATGAAGGCCTAGATGCAACAGTGCTAAGTCCCGATGAAGCGACAATGTGATCAGTTGCAGAACCGTTGTCGCCGTCGCATCACCGTTCATCGCTGTTTATTCACCGTTGTTACTTCTGCGCCTAACCGGTCTCGTCACTGGCGCCAATCTCTTCGCTGTCCCCTCTTCGCAAGCTTCGCCATGCCTATTTAAGCATCCTTGTACTCAACAGCTTCTTCACACTTCACCGAAAATCAGCTAAGTTCCAGATTTTCCTGTTTTCGTTTTCTTCTCCGGCGAGCCGTCGAGGAGGCTCACGGTGCCAGCACGCCCTGCTGCATCAATCTTCAAATTGAAGCCACCAGTGAGTTCCTCTTTTCCTTTTATCTGTGTGATAGCATTTAATTTCTCACCGGTGACCTCTAACGCCGGCGATCACCGGAATTCTCAATTGCCCTGTTCCGGTAATGCAGCTTGATTTATCCCGAATTAGCTTTCAAAACTGTAGACTAAATTGATCAGTGAACTGAGTGTAGCAAGCCTGTAAGCTCAAAATCCTCAATTGAACTCAAATTGAAGCTTTTCCCGATTTTGAGCTTCACCAGTAACTGGCTCACGTTGCCAGGCCACACCGGTGATCCTCCGGTCAAATTGACGTCGCCAGTAGCTTACTCATACCCCTCTATCACTCTCCAAGCAAAGAATTGAGTTCAAACCTCCTATATCAAAAATGCCCAATTCCAGTACCTTCTTCTCCGGCGCCGGCCACCGGAAAGTTATTTCCAGTCATTTCAGACCTAACCACTTTGTCCAGTGTGTGTGCCTTGAACTCCTGAGCATTTTTGTCTTCTAGTTCGACACCTAGATCGGCCTAGATTGAAAGTTATAGCTTTGCCAAGATTTGTGTCCGGAACTGTTCCAGTGCAGTGAGTTCACCACAGTTCACCACCGGATTTCTTGCCGTCCGGCCATCTTTAGCCGTGGATGCTATTATGACTTTTGTTCCTGTTACTCAGGCCTGCCTCCTAGACAAAGTTAGCACACCAGTTGAGCCCTTGAACAGCATTTTATTCTTAGCCCTAGATTTTCACATTGTCAGCCTTATGCCAGAGCTTGTCAGCCAGTGGCATTGGCCTTGTTTACCCACTTCTGGTTGTGCAATTTGAAAATAACTTTGTCCACTGAATTTGTAGAGTTGTAATCTACATTTTCTTCTACTACCATAACTTGAGATAAGCACTCTAGCTTTTCTTAAAGCTGTAAGATCGAGGATGCAGACTAGATGGGGGGGTGATTAGGAGGCTTTTAAATTTTCTTCCCCACTAAGCAATTTCAACAAGATAATCGTTTAAGTTAGATTATACAATGAGGCTTAAAACAATTTAATCAACTAGTTGCATTCAACCATGTAAGTTATTCAACAAATCATGCAACAAAAGTAAATATAGCAATTGTGTCAAGATGAATGTAATACAAAAGATAAATACGCAATTGACACAATATTTTTACCGAGGTCTCAGAGACTCGCTCGGTCTCCCCTACTCCTCGATGAAGCGCTCACTCGGTGCCTCTCTTCTATATCCACAAAGGATATCTCACTAGGGTTGCTCCTTCTCCACACCGGATAGGCGAGCACCACTCCTTTCACAATCCTTTGCCGGCCTCTCCGACAAACTTCAATTGGAGAGATCTCGGCTCTCCTCCGGCACCGTCTAGGCGAAGGCGATCGCCAAGAGTAACAAGCCGGATGCACTTTCACTTGAATCAACCACGTGCTAGAAGCTTAATGATGCAAATGATATGCTCAACACTCTAGCACTAGCAATCTAATGGAGATGAAGTGCACTAAACACTCACACAATCTCCCTCAAGCTTTCTCTCAAATCTACTCAAGATTTGGGCTCAATTCTAGCCTCTAAATGCAATAACACATATGCAACTCAATTGGCTAGGTTTTCAGCTGAAGAATGAAGTCTTTGAGCACCCAAAAATGAAGCCAAACACGAAGTATTTATAGTCTCAACGAAAAACTAGCCGTTTGCAAGAAACCGGGCCAAAAGTTGTATAGGCCAGACATTGTCCGGCCACTTCAGACACTGTCCGGCCAGTACAAAAATTTCAGCCGTTGCAAACGTGTCAGTGACCGTTGGGCGAAATTTGTGAAGGCCGGACGGATACTATTTGTCCGGACAAAAAGTCCGGACAAATGGATATGTCTCTGTTAACTCTCGGCTCAAAAAAACTTGTACAGGCCGGACAATGTCCGGTCATTTCGGACAAAGTCCGGCCACTTCGGATAGATAGCTCCGGACGGATGCATTTGTCCGTTTCATTTTTCGGCTCAAAAAATTTGTACAGGCCGGACAATGTCCGGTCATGTCGGACAAAGTCCGGCCACTTCGGACAGATAGCCCTGGACGGATGTATTTGTGCGGCCACTGCACACTGACAGTAAAACAAGTATAACTTTTGATCCAGAGATCCGATTGAGGTAATTTTTGGCTTGTTAGAAAGATAACTCAGAGCTCTACAATTTTGTCAACAAGAGCAAGACCAAAAAATGTCTAGAAACTTCTAGAAAACTCAGAAACTTTCCTGCTGTCAAAATGTTCAATCCAAAAATCATCTCAAATTCAATTTTAGAGTATTTGCACATACGGATTTGCCGTTTTCTCGCGGATGTGATTTGTATCACTTAGCAACGACCACGACCACGCAGGTCTTGACCTCTGATCAAAAACAGGTGGTCGATAGGGTTTGGTCGAGCGTACGCAAGCGAGTCGAAGACAGGTACGACCAGTCCGAACTCCTACAACCATTCCCAAACCCTAAACAGAAAGCCGGCAAACAAGCGACACGAACACGACCACATATCAACACTGATACGATCAGAATATGCAAATATGACCACGACCAGCTCTAGATAAATAAACCAATTTAAACAGTTGGCGATCACGACTAAGTGCAGTTTTCAAAACATTTAATCTAATGCACATGAACTACACTTAGACTCACTAGCAATGCAAGACACTAGTGCAAGATGATATGAATGCATCTGAGCTTCCACACTAGATAGATTCAAGCTACTAGTTTCCGACCCCTCTTAATAGTACGGTCAAACTAGTAAAAAGAAACCTATCAACCCGGTCTGTCTCCAAACACCGAGACCGGTAAAACCCTAAGAAAACAATCCTTAATCTTGGATTTTACCTTAGGTGGAGTTTGACCTCGCGAAGCTCGATCGCTCGATGCTCGTCATCGCAATGCTCGATCTCATTAAGCTTGACCACGCGAAGCTCGACATCTCGACGCCTGTCTCCGCAAAGCTCGTCCTCGCTAAGCTTGACCTTGCTCAGGATGTCTCATATCGTCTTCATCCTCTTCACGCCCTTGCTTGTTTTCATCCTGCAACCATTCTGAGACTAGAACATATACACTCAATGCGCAAACGTTAGTCTCATTTGCAGTTCGTCATTAATCACCACCAGATAAATCACTCCACACAGGAGTTCACTCAACAATTTCTTTCTTCGGTGAAATGACAAAACCAATTTCAATGAACAACAAATGAGTAATGGATGAATCTCACAATCATATAGATCCATATAGGATACAAGAAATGCGCACAAGATCCATACTACTCAAGTTATGATATCAATCAATATGGATGACTACCATCATGAGCTCTCTCTCAATCATACATAGAAATATCAAATCCAGAACACGGAGTCATCAACCTTTTGCACAAACATGGATAACTAATCATCCTAAGCTCTCCCTCAACATGTGCATCGATATTAAATCCACAACTGGAGTCATCAACCTCAAGATTTAACATATAACATCTTGATCAATCAATTAGCACAAGCTTGATGCAACCACCGAGCTCATCCTCTACATATGCATCAATATCAAACCCGCAATCGAGGAAAACATCCAATTCAGGGTTTACCGATAATCAATTCAATATACTTGTGCTAAATCAGGATTTATCTAAATTGTCATTTAATCATCAAATCTGATATCTTCAGATTAACTTTAATCATCATGGATTTATCCAAAACGTCATTAATCATCAAAACCTAGATACTAAGATCTACCTAGATCCAACAATCTCCCCCTTTTTGATGATTGATAACAGCACCTTTTATAATCTTAATAAATCCAAAACAGATTATTCAGCTCCCCCTCAATATATGCAATAGTATATCAGAACTGAACACCATATATAATTATATGAGTTTAGAGATATAAATGACAATTGAGCACAAGTTCAATCAAGTCATTTTCTAAAATATCAACTATCTCAATTTTCTCTAACTCAAATATCTCTTCGAAAGATTGATGTTAATGATATCAAATAATATCTCTCCCCAAATATCATTATTAATCTCAATTTTCTTCTATCATCTTTCTTAGATATCAATATCAAATCACCAATTTGTACCCATTTGATATCTATCTCTCCCCCTTTGTCAATTTACTCAACTGACTCTAATGTTTCCCAAATTCTCTCTAAATCTCTTCCCCCAAGGCTTTTTCTAAAGCTTATCTCTAAAACATTCTCTCTCAAATACTATCACAAATACTATCTCTCCCCCTTTGTCATCAAGCACAAAAAGGAAGTATTGAGAACTTAAATTTGGAGAAACGATATTTTCTAGGGCATGAGATTTTATATGAAATGGTTTTTATGCAAAAGCATGATTTCAAGAAGGTTTGTTTCAAGGGATTTTAAAAATCACATTCAAAATATGGAGAAGATATCAAAACAATCAACATACAATGAATATATCGATGTCATTTATCTCTATGGCATTTGATCCATTTTCAATCATTCAAAGTCTTGATGCATTTAATAGTTTGATGTGAACATATCCGCTAGATGCATATTTTCCATATCATGATTGATCTCTAAATCTCTTTAAGCCACAAAGTCTCTTAGACAATGATGTCGTATATCAATATACTCTAATCAAGAGTTTTCAATCAAATTGTTCACCATTTTTATGGCACTTTCAATATTTCATAAGTGGCATCAATTCGAAGGCAATTCTATAATCCAATGTTTTGTTTCATCCATAAGAATTTAAGCATAACAACCACTGGATGTACTCTTTTGATTTTTCTTGCAAATCATAGGATCTGAATCCAAATAATCAAGTAAATCCAAATAATCAAATAATCCGGATCCACTAAATGCACTATTCATACTCTTTGGATATCAAGGATCTATATAGGATTGCATTTCAATTACCTAAGAATGCATTTCATGGCAATCATATGACATTTCTTAGGAGATAATCGAATTCTAGCATATTTGCAATCACTAAATATGATGACGAGTCTAAATGCGGTAAAAGAAAGCAAAAACTATCAATCAAGGATCGATAGAGTTTAGAATTGACCGCTTTTTCCTGTTTGTCCATGTCGAGATGTTCATTAGTAGGCTTGAGAGTTGTAATAGCTTCATCATCTTGCATCTCGACGCTTTTGAGCGATTGCTTCACATACTTGAATTTACTCTTGAACATCGTGTTTTTGAGTTGCTTGTTTTGTCATGCATGGAAGTGAAGTAGCTCTTGAATCCACTCGCTTTCCCTAAACATCATCTTAAAAACAAATTCTTGATAGAGGGATTCATTAGTGGTAATGATAATAATGTCATCAATATGTTTTTGACGCAAGAATATAATGTTTCGATTGAATATTTGATGATGATTGTGTCAAACTTCTCATTTTGAAAATCATTTGATATAAGAAAGGATTTTGAGCTTTTAAAACAACTCAATTGGAAACAATAGATTCAATCCTCAAAAATTCACTTCTTTTGGCATTTAACTCAAAAAGAACATACAAATGAAGGATATGCCAAGCTAAGGTTTGTCGAAATGTTTTTAGGTCACAAGGTGAGAGAAATGCATATGACCTAGTGAAAGTTCAAATTTTCACAAAAACACTCAAATCTCAAATTCATGCGAATCATGCTTCAAATTCATAAGAACCATATTTGTTTTGGATATGTAAAAACACAATCACAAGGCCTTTCCAAAACCCTATCATAGGAACAATGCCGAGTTGCAAATATAGGAAAAATGGGAGCAAAGATGTAACCAAAAGAGGAAAGGAGAAGAACCAGCTGAAAAGTTCAAAGATCATCCAATTTTACATAGGCCGGACAAAGTCTGCTAGGGCCGGACAAAGTCTGAATGGGCGAACAGAGTCCGGTTCTGGGCGGACAATGTCCGGACAGTTCAGTTAAAACTGTTGAAACTTTTGAAATTTGTGATTTTTGCAATTTTGCTTCAACCATTGATTCAAGTTCCATAAGAGGTTTGAATATCATGACATGAACTTAGTTGAATACCAATTGAATGAATTTTATTTGAAGGAGATCATGAAATCAATTTTCGAAAAGTGAGTTTTGGGTAAAAGAGTAAAACAAAAATGATTTTCATGAAAAGCTTCAATTCTTGAAGAAACTCAGATTTTTCTGAAGTTTTGGACTTAGATGAGTTTGAAATACCATTTCAAACTAAGACATGGAAGAAAGTTTAGTCCAAATAGCCAAAATCACAAAAATGCACTTTTGGGTATTTTCAGGTTGATAGCCGTTTTCGGGCGACTTAGGATATGTAATAATTTGAAAATCATAGGCCTTTTGAGAATAAGTTCAATATGAACTATCTTCGGGTGAGTGAGTTCTAAATGTTTCATGTAGAAACTTTTGATCAAATCTCAACCCATCTTGTTTTATGGAAATAAATCGTTTTGGGCCAAAATAAGATCTCGAAGACTTCAATTTTGTCGAAATTTTGCATTTTAGCTCGAAACTCTTTTGTTTCACTTTCAAAACCTTTGAAACCATATTTGAAACGTATTTATGAAGGTTTTGCGGTAATTTTAAATATTTTGAAAGTTTTGAGCTCTTTTTACCTTTTTGCTCGAAAATGACCCTTTTTATCAAGAGTTTGCACTATTTGATGTATATGCACAATTAGGGTATACAAGGATTCAATAACTTTGAAACTGCTCCCCCTAAATGTGTCATCCAAGTTTGGTCATGAAAAATGTGCAAGTGATGAAAATTATCTATTTGAAAATCAAGAGCTTAACAATAATCCAAAAGGACTCAAATCGAGAAAACATTCAAATAACCACCAAAATTTATGAAAAGTTTCATAGAGATAGAACACACAACACAAGAACATTCCATGAAGATCCAAGATTTAAATATTTTAGTCATTTGAAAGAATTGAGAGATTAATATCCGAATAGACTAAAATTTTCTTAAACATGTTAGCTTCTTTATAATCATCAAAACATATGCAAAAAAAATTCCAAAACTTTCAAAATAAATTTTGGAGATAGATACTGCAATGAGGAACAAGATTGGCTTTTATAGTGAAGCCAAACTATGATCCAACAATGAGATATGAAAAAGACAAATGTTGATCAGATCTAAAGATTCAGATTTCAGGTTTCAGAAATTCATTTTACACTTTTAAACACACCTGAAAATCTATGCAAATGACTTCCAATAATTTTGAAATAAATTATCAAGAAATACTAGTCATAGAGGGTAAAATTTCATATATAAACATTCCTCAAATAGTCAGCCAATAAAGAGATATGAAAACGACAAATGTTGGTCAGGTTTAAAGTTTCAGATTTCAGGTTTTCAGAGATTCATTTTACACTTTTAAACGCACCTGGAAATCTATGTAAATGACTTCCAATAATTTTGAAATAAATTATCCAAAAATACCAATCATAGAGGATAAAATTTCATATAGAAACTTTCTTCAAATAGTCAACCAATAAAGAGATATGAAAATGACAAATCAGCCCAAAGCCACGAGAAAACTGAATTTTGCAGATTTCATTTTCAATTTGTGAAAAGAGTCAATTTTGCTCAAATCATGTCCAAATGAGATGAAAATTTGTATATATGATTCTCAATGCATCAAGTACATTTTCAAAAAAGAATTTCGAAAAAGGAATTTTCAATTGAGAGTTATGGCCAAATGATGTTTGTATTAAGTAAAATGATTGAATTTTGACAAACTTTTGCAAATAGAGTTCAAATTTGATTTTCATGATATTTTTGACATGAAAGGGCTTACATGAGTTAAACATATCATTTTGAACCAACGCTCGCAAATATGGACCATCAAAATAGCTAGACTCATGTTTTGCATATTTAGGGTATTTCGTGTCAATTCAAGTTTTTCGGTGAAATTCAAATACCCATAACTTTCAAATGAGAACTCTTTTGAGAAAGTTTCCAACATCAAATTTCTTCGGGATTGTAATATTTAAGTGTTTTGTAAAGCAAGTTTTTGCAAATTCCAAATAGATTTTGATTTGCGTTTGAAAATGATTTTGTTGAAAAACAAGATACTCGAAGATCCTTTTGAGGCTAATTTTCAATAGAAATACTTTTTAACATCATTTCTTCATCCAAAGCCTCTAAAAACATTTTAAATGCGTTTTGAAGACCATTTAGATAGAAAATGACGATTTTTGGCCTTTTGAATGGAAATTTGCCATTTTGACCAATTAAGCTCATTTTTGAAAACATGTGCTTGTAATTTTGAAAAGTCTTACATATGGGGTGCAATAGACACCGGAAGCATTTTAAATTATAACCCCCAAAAGATGCAACACATAAGATTTAAATTTTCATACTTTTGAAAAATTAGGCATATGGATTAAAATAACCAAGAATAAGAGGAGAATATGCAATGCAAATGTTTTAGTTTAACACATCAAAAAGATTTAAGCTCTTTTCGGTACCCAAATCATACGAGGCCCTCTAGCCTTGTCGCATAGGTCTTTTGGTACCAAAATAGCTCTATCTTTAGGTTTTTGAAAATGAAAATGAATAGGTTTTGCAAATAAACCCTTTTCAGAGCAAGAAATTAAATAAGAGCCAAAAGATACATTTCTAAAAGAGCTAGATGCATACTCATATGAATGTTTCCCTTTCACATGATATGAAGAACATGAAGTTCGAGAGGGCTTTTTAAAAGAGTTTGTATGAGTGTAATGAGGAATTTGATACCACTTACTAGTTGAGTATGCATGATTTAATTTTCCCTTTCTAAACGCTTTTTTATGATCTAAAGGGGGTTTTGCAAGCATGGCACTCCTCATATGACATCTAGTAAGGTTATTGCCCAATCTATTTACTATAGTCTTTAGTTCATCATTTTCAATTTTACGTTCTTGAGATGATTCCGTGTTAATACATGACTTATGATAGGAACATGACGGCATCTCATCACTAGTTGATGAACTAGAAGGCATAGCACAAAAATCACTAGATGAGCTAGGCATATCAAAAGTAGAACCACTAGTACTATCACCATGGCATAAAGATGTATCACTAGATGAATCATGGTATGAGTTACTAGTATCGTCCGTACAAGCATGTGAATCTATAAATGAATCATTTGACAACTTATCACATGAAGTAATAGTGTTCACAAAGCTAGCATTTGAATTTAACCATGCATTAACCAATGAATTATTGCTAGCATGTGAAGTAGAAGTGTGTGACTCTAGAGATGGATCAATAGGGGATTCACAAGCAACTCTAACATCTAATACACATGTTGAGCTAATAGTGTTCTTGGCAAGCAAAGAATCATAAGAATTTTTCAATTCTAGATGTTGCACTTTCAAAGATGAGTAATTATTTTTCAAAGTGCTAAATTTTTGAGTTAAATTGCCAAGCAAATCTTTTAATTCTACAATTATGTCCATTAGCTCATTCTTAGAGAGGTTAGAGTTTGATACCATCGAGTCGGATACCCAAGGGCATATAGAATTGTTTTGAGTTGAAGACTCCGACTTTGACCCTTTCTTTCTACCTTTTCTTGAGCTCTTCTTGCTCGGTTTAGCTTTTGTCTTGCTAGGGCAAACCGCATCATCTTCGATTTTGAGCTCGCTCAAAGATTCTTGATCCTCCGCATTTAAATCATTGTCCTCAATATGCTCGGAGGTGGAACACATGTCCTTTTCTTGGGACATTGCCTCATTTGACATAAGCATGTCAATGAGCTCGCTCGGTGAAGTGTTGGAAAGGTCACCATTTTCAAGATTGGTGATGAAGTCTCCATAGCAACCATCCGGCAATACCTGGAGCAATTTTCTACAAATATCTAGATTGGAAATGTTAGCACCAAGGGCTTTGAGCTCATTTGTGATATTGATCAAGCGATCATATATGGTGGAGAGTGTATCATGCTCCAACATCACAAATGCCTCCAAGTCCCGCAATAGCAAGCGCATCTTAACATGCTCAAAACTAGATGTGCCGACAAATAAAGTCTCAAGAGTTAACCAAACATCGTGAGCGGTCAAACAATCACTAACTAGTTCTAGCACATCATGACTAAGTGATTCAAGAAGCACATTTTTAGCCTTTGTATATAATAGAAGAGTATGTTTATCCGAAGATAATGAACTATCCATACCCTTTTGCACTAATTTCCATAATTTCAAATTCAATGCCTCAAGATGAGTACTCATCATGATTTTCCAACGTGTATAATTTGAGCCATCAAATTTAGGAGCAATCAATCCAAATTTCTCTAGCGAATTCATCCTTTCTCTCTAGCAGTTAAGCCGATAAATGAGAGACCTTGCTCTGATACTAATTGTAAGATCGAGGATGCCGACTAGAGGGGGAGTGATTAGGAGGCTTTTAAATTTTCTTCCCCACTAAGCAATTTCAACAAGATAATCGTTTAAGCTAGATTATACAATGAGGCTTAAAACAATTTAATCAACTAGTTGCATTCAACCATGTAAGTTATTCAACAAATCATGCAACAAAAGTAAATATAGCAATTGTGTCAAGATGAATGTAATGTAAAAGATAAATACGCAATTGACACAATATTTTTACCGAGGTCTCGGAGACTCGCCCGGTCTCCCCTACTCCTCGTTGAAGCGCTCACTCGGAGCCACACATCTATATCCACGAAGGATATCTCACTAGGGTTGCTCCTTCTCCACACCGGATAGGCGAGCACCACTCCTTTCACAATCCTTTGCTGACCTCTCTGACAAACTTCAATTGGAGAGATCTCGGCTCTTCTCCGGCACCGTCTAGGCGAAGGCGATCGCCAAGAGTAACAAGCCGGATGCACTTTCACTTGAACCAACCACGTGCTAGAAGCTCAATGATGCAAATGATATGCTCAACACTCTAGCACTAGCAATCTAATGGAGATGAAGTGCACTAAACACTCACACAATCTCCCTCAAGCTCTCTCTCAAATCTACTCAAGATTTGGGCTCAATTCTTGCCTCTAAATGCAATAACACATATGCAACTCAATTGGCTAGGTTTTCAGCTGAAGAATGAAGTCTTTGAGCACCCAAAAATGGAGCCAAACATGAAGTATTTATAGCCTCAACAAAGAACTAGCCGTTTGCAAGAAACCGGGCCAAAAGTTGTACAGGCCGGACATTGTCCGGCCACTTCAGACACTGTCCGGCCAGTACAAAAATTTCAGCCGTTGCAAACGTGTCAGTGACCGTTGGGCGAAATTTGTGAAGGCCGGACGGATACTATTTGTCCGGACAAATGGATATGTCTCTGTTAACTCTCGGCTCAAAAAAACTTGTACAGGCCAGACAATGTCCGGTCTTTTCGGACAAAGTCCGGCCACTTCGGACAGATAGGTCTAGACGGATGAATTTGTCCGTTTCATTTTTCGGCTCAAAAAATTTGTACAGGCCGGACAATGTCCGGTCATTTCGGACAAAGTCCGGCCACTTCGGACAGATAGCCCCGGACGGATGCATTTGTCTGGCCACTGCACACTGACAGTAAAACAAGTATAACTTTTGATCCAGAGATTCGATTGCGGTGATTTTTGGCTTATTAGAAAGATAACTCAGAGCTCTACAATTTTGTCAACAGGAGCAAGACCTAGAAAGGTCTAGAAACTTCTAGAAAACTCAGAAACTTTCCTACTGTCAAAATATTCAATCCAAAAATCATCTCAAATGCAATTTTAGAGTATTTGCACATACGGATTTGCCGTTTTCTCGCGGATGTGATTTGTGTCACTTAGCAACGACCACGACCACGCAGGTCTTGACATCTGATCGAAAACAGGTGGTCGATAGGGTTTGGTCGAGCGTACGCAAGTGAGTCGAAGACTGGTACGACCAGTCCGAACTCCTACGACCACGCCCAAACCCTAAACAGAAAGCCGGCAAACAAGCGACACGAACACGACCACATATCAAAACTGATACGATCGGAATATGCAAATACGACCACGACCAGCTCTAGATAAATAAACCAATTTAAACAGCTGGCGATCACGACTAAGTGCAGTTTTCAAAACATTTAATCTAATGCACATGAACTACACTTAGACTCACTAGCAATGCAAGACACTAGTGCAAGATGATATGAATGCATCTGAGCTTCCGCACTAGATAGATTCAAGCTACTAGTTTCCGACCCCTCTTAATAGTACGGTCAAACTAGTAAAAAGAAACCTATCAACCCGGTCTGTCTCCAAACACCGAGACCGGTAAAACCCTAAGAAAACAATCCTTAATCTTGGATTTTACCTTAGGTGGAGTTTGACCTCGCGAGGCTCGATCGCTCGATGCTCGTCATCGCAACGCTCGATCTCATTAAGCTTGACCACGCGAAGCTCGACATCTCGACGCCTGTCTTCGCAAAGCTCATCCTCGCTAAGCTTGACCTTGCTCGGGATGTCTCATATCGTCTTCATCCTCTTCACACCCTTGCTTGTTTTCATCCTGCAACCATTCTGAAACTAGAACATATACAATCAATGCGCAAACATTAGTCTCATTTGCAGTTCGTCATTAATCACCACCAGATAAATCACTCCACACAGGAGTTCACTCAACAATTTCTTTCTTCGGTGAAATGACGAAACCAATTTCAATGAACAACAAATGAGTAATGGATGAATCTCAAAATCATATAGATCCATATATGATATAAGAAATGCGCACACGATCCATACTACTCAAGTTATGATATCAATAAATATGGATGACTACCATCATGAGCTCTCTCTCAATCATACATAGAGATATCAAATCCAGAACACGGAGTCATCAACCTTTTGTACAAACATGGATAACTAATCATCCTAAGCTCTCCCTCAACATGTGCATCGATATTAAATCCACAACTGGAGTCATCAACCTCAAGATTTAACATATAACATCTTGATCAATCAATTAGCACAAGCTTGATGCAACCACCGAGCTCATCCTCTACATATGCATCAATATCAAACCCGCAATCGAGGAAAACATGCAATTCAGGGTTTACCGATAATCAATTCAATATACTTGTGCTAAATCAGGATTTATCTAAATTGTCATTTAATCATCAAATCTGATATCTTCAGATTAACTTTAATCATCATGGATTTATCCAAAACGTCATTAATCATAACAAAAGTTCTTGTTATCTCCACCTTGCCACTCACAGTATGAAGTGAGCCAGGGGTCCAATCATTTTGATAGGAAGGGCTTCAAAGTGGAATATCTTGCGGGTAAATTGGTACCTCTCTGCAGAGTTAAAAACGTATTCGAATACTCCGAGCTCCCGGGTTTATAGGAGTCTACTGCGGTGGATTAAATCCATGGGGTGTGACACAAGTATATTTTCTAAATAAAATTTGTTAAATCAAGATTACCCAAATGACATGTGTTGTCATGATAAGGAGTGCTGCCGTGGGCTATCGTGTGTCGACGTGTCGCGGTAGTGCTATAATCTAGTGAACATGAATAGTAATGCTATGTTATGAAAAGTGCTGCCATGAAATGAGATAAGATGAGATGAGTCGAGATATGAAAGAAAAATGTTACTTTATAAACATCCATAATTCTTGACCAGTCTAGGTTCATATCATCACTACTATATGTATCTACTCTTACCTATGATTTGCTGAGTACGTAAGTGCTCACCCTTGCAATATACAACTTAGTAGATGGAGCGTACCTTGATCAAGATGAAGGCGTGGAGAACTTTGTGGATCCATAAGGAGGAGAGTCAGTTCCTCCAGAGCCCTAATGTGTGTTGTTCTACCGTCAACTTCTTTTGTGGGAGGGTCACCTATCTTCTGCTGTGTAGTTATTATTTTGCTAAACCTTGAATGCCGTGAAGGCATTGTAATCTCTTTATGTAATATTAAGGCCAGTAGGCCACACTGCTTAAATATTTTATAAGTTACTCTGTTGCAATGTAATATACTCCTGTGCTTGACTTATCTTGGGAAGTCAAAGGTATGCATACATGGGACTAGCTGCAGTGAGCTAGGTCTCCACGGGAGTAGTCGTAGTCCCAGTTTTGGGGCACGACACAAAAGTTGGTATCAGAGCAACATGAGAACTTGACTGTAGGACGACACCTTTAGGAATTGGCTGTGCCAGGAAGACGTAATTTATTTAGAAACTATTTTTTGAAAGCTCTATTTTGAGAAAAATAATGAGCTTTGTAGCTCCTAAAAACTTTTATTTCAATGTCTTATTTGGATTTTCTAAAATTCGGTAAGATTGTGAGAGTGTATTCTGTTACCTCAGAGTGTCTTAGGGGTTGGTGTAGATAGAGCTGGTGATGCTCTTGGTAGCTTTGTGATTTGCTGTTGCTTTTGCAATGGTAAATTTGTGTAATATGGCTAGTAGCCCAAGTATTTCATGCATTAAAGTAGTTTGCATTAATTTCTGCATTGTTGTCTTAGTTGGCCCTAGTTAGTTAGATCAGCCTGAACCTTTTCAGAGCCACCATGGTTGATACAAGGAGATCCCGAAGCAGTGGAGAGGACATAGAACAGACTCCGCAGGAAGAAGATACTATGACGAGAGACCCTTTGTTTCAACAAGGATCTCAGAGTTCCAATCCTCCCCAGAATGAACAACCCAGTCTACAGGAAATTCTTCTGTCGATGGAGAAGAATCGACAGGAAGCTCAGACGGCCCATACTCAGTTGTTGGCTCAGATAGTTCAGAAATTGCCTACTGGAACAACAGAAGGAACTACTGTAGGAACAAGATTAACAGATTTCCAAAAGACCGGTCCACCAGCTTTCTCTAATGCAACCGATCCCATGGTTGCCGATGATTGGTTGAGGGATATAGAGAAGAAATTAGATATGGTTCAATGTGGTGATAGAGAAAAAGTTTTGTTTGGATCTCATCAATTAACAGGAGCTGCAGCAGCATGGTGGATGAACTACCAAGAAGCTCATTTGGACAGAAACAATATTTCTTGGAGGGAATTTAAGGATCAATTTCGGAAATTTCATATACCTACTGGTATCATGGCAGCTAAGCGTCAAGAATTTTGAAACTTGATCCAAGGAAATATGTCAGTCACTGAGTATCTACACCAATTCACTCATTTGGCTCGATATGCACCTGGCGATGTGGATACCGAAGAGAAGAAGATAGAACGCTTCACAGAAGGACTTCAACACTATTTGCAGTACCAAATTGCTTCTCATGAATTCACAGAATTTCAAATACTAGTGAACAGAGCTTTAAAGGTGGAAGAGAAGAGGAATATGGGGGAAGAAAGCCAGAAGCGGAGAATGCTGCAACAAGCACGACCACAAACAAACCCAATCAGAGGAAGAGCCCCCATCGCCTCTAGTTTCCGATCATCTTACCAGACTCCCAGACCAGCAATGACATTGTGCCCTAACTGTAGAGGAAATTATCTTCAGAAAGATTGTCCTCATCCCCGTGTTGAGTGCTATCATTGTGGACAGCATGGGCATCATAAAGAATTCTATCCTTGGATACAACTTCTGATATCCATTGCCAGATCTCTGGTAGGAACACAGCCAGTAGTACCTAGAGCATCATCATCACAGAATTTTAGAGGAATTCCATCAGGAAGAGGAGGAAACATGGCAAATCGAGGAAGAGGAAGAGGTAGAGCACCAACTACAACCCAAGGAGGAAGATTAAACTATACTTCAATCCAAGAAGCAGGCAACACCACTGACATTCTTCTAGGTAGATTTCTGATTCAATCTGCATTTGCCTTAACATTATTTGATCCTGGTGCTACAAATTCATTTATGTCAAAAGCATTTGCATCTGAAGTTGAAATGCATATAGAGCAAGTACCATTAGAGTACTCCATGATTATACAAACTCCTGGGGCTAGATTATTTGTTTATTCAATTTGCCCAAATGTAACCTTCAGTATAAAAGGGGTAGAATTCAAGGCAAATTTGCTAGTTCTAGAACTACAAGGTCTAGACATTATTTTGGGCATGGATTGGTTGTCCCAACATAAAGGCCTAGTAGATTGTGAAGAGAAAACCCTAAGCCTTGTCAGTAGCTAAGGGGAGAAAGTTCTATTCTATGCAGAAAGATTGTCAGTCAGAAACTGCTAAGATCTGTTCAAGCATTGCAAAAGTTATGCCTGGAACAAGTGCCTGTAGTGCAACAATATCCTGATGTGTTTCCAGAAGAACTTCCAGGAATGCCACCTGACAGAGAAATAGAATTCACTATTGAGCTTAAACCAGGAGCAGCATCTATAGCAAAACGTCCTTATAGGATGCCAGTTACAGATTTGGAAGAGCTCAAGAATCAACTCGAAGACTTGGAAAACAAAGGATTTATCAAACCCAGTGCTTTGCCATGGGGAGCCCCAGTTTTGTTTGTCAAGAAGAAAGACAGAACTCTATGAATGTGTGTAGATTATCGAGGTTTGAATGAAGTCACTATAAAGAACAAGTATCCATTACCAAGAATTGATGACTTGTTCGATCAACTTTGAGGAGCCAAAGTATTTTCCAAGATAGATTTGAAATCTGGATATCATCAATTGAAGATCAAGAAAGAAGATATATCGAAGACTGCCTTTACTACCAGATATGGTTTATATGAGTTTACAGTAGTACCTTTTGGCTTGACCAATGCTCCGACAGCTTTCATGAATGTCATGAACAGTACATTTATGGATTTCCATGATAAGTTTGTCATAGTATTCATAGATGACATTCTGATATATTCCAGGAGTACAGAAGATGATGAGGATTGGGGTCCCAATCTTCCGACAGGTAGGGGATAGTTCGATTGGTGGAGACTCGACATTGACGATCCGACTTTCGACCAGAACTGATCTAGGCCTGCAATCGTTACACCACTACTCCGTTCGTTATCAACCGTACCGAGGCGCGGTTGACCTAGTCACGAAGGCCTATTCCTGCAAGTGAATCGAAGAACACGTGCAAGAACACAGAAGAAGCAATCTCGAATTGCAAGTATGTATTAAGATCACGAAGTGTTGGGCTTCCACAAACCGAAAGGCGGCGAATTGCGACAGCAGAAAAATTCTAAGCAAAACCCTAGTCTAATAATAATGGCTACGAGGTTTTAATATCCGAGAGGGGTGGTGTCTAGGGTTTAGGGCGCACCCCCCCACGCGGGATACACGGGCCGAGGCCCAATAGATATGTGACGCAGCACCGCACGGCCCAACAGAATCTGGTCTCCACTTGTTTCGACGATTGTGATCGACTCAGAAGGATTTTGGATGTGGGATCAGATCCGTTGGAAAGTTCTCGTCGAGGCTTCTTCGTAATGTACTTGAACGCCCCAAACGGAGTTCGTATGCATTTGCTACGCCCGTTTGAAGACAAGCTGCTCCGCTGTGTCCGACCCGGACTCCAGCTCACGGTAGACTTGATTCCCAACCCGTCTTGGCACAAAGTGACACCCTCGCTGATCAACACCATGATTCCTGAGCACAAGCACAATATTATTAGGTAGTAACTCGCTCTTGTCAATATTCTCTCGTGTACTAAGAAACGAGCTCACTTGGTGATTTAGTTGACATGCACGTGCCCTTGTTATTGGTCCTTGCACAACGGGTGTTGGAAGAATGGACGCATCATTAGGGGTGATGTCCTCATCATCCTCCCCCTCTTGAATTGGAGTCGTCCTCAACTCAAGCTCATCTTCTTCAAAACAGCTCGCAACATTGTGGATAAGGTTAGCATCACATTCAAGTTTGAAAGTCTTACCAAAATCTGGAAGTTGGAGTAATGGTGCATTTGTTAGCTTTTCTTTCAAAAGGTTGAAGGCATCCTCTTGTGGTTGTCCCCAATGGAATGCAACGCCCTTCTTTGTCAATTCATTCAATGGTGCGGCAATGGTGCTGAAGTCCTTCACGAAACGGCAGTAGAAACCAGCAAGTCCTGTGTGACCGTTTTAGGAGTCGGCCAACTCTTGATAGCTTCGATCTTGGCTTTATCAACCTCAATTCCCTGCGGAGTCACAACATAGCCAAGAAACAAGACTCGATCGGTGCAAAAAGTGCACTTCTCGAGGTTACCAAACAAATGTGCCTCTCTCAAAGCATTAAAAACAGCACGTAAATGTTCGAGATGTTCAGAAAGTGACTTGCTATAGATCAAGATATCATCAAAATAAATCACCACAAATTTACCAATGAAAGGACGTAAGACCTCGTTCATCAAGCGCATGAAAGTACTAGGTGCATTAGTCAATCCAAAAGGCATAACTAACCACTCATATAAACCGAACTTGGTCTTAAAAGCAGTTTTCCATTCGTCTCCCAATTTCATTCGAATTTGGTGGTACCCACTACGCAAGTCAACTTTTGAGAAGATAATAGAACCACTTAACTCATCAAGCATGTCGTCTAACTTAGGAATAGGATGACGATACCTTATTGTGATATTGTTAATGGCTCTACAATCCACACACATGCGCCAACTACCGTCTTTCTTAGGAACCAAAAGAATAAGAACAGCACAAGGACTAAGGCTTTGTCGCACGTACCCACGGTCCAAAAGCTCTTGGACTTGTCGTTGAATTTCCTTAGTCTCCTCTGGATTGGCCCTATATGCATTACGGTTTGGCAACGTCGCTCCCGGGATCAAGTCAATTTGATGCTCAATGCCTCGAATAGGTGGTAGTCCCGGGGGCACCTCAGCGGGGAACACGTCGTCATACTCCTGCAAAAGGTTAGTAACAGCAGGTGGAAAAGAGACAGGCATATCATCAAATGAAAACAAGGTCTCTTTACATATCAAAGCAAAGCATGACGGTTCAGCAAGATCATATTTTGTAGCAAGCAAAACACCACCCTTCAATTTAATTCCCTCAGTCTTAGAAGCAGGTACATTCTTATCTTTCTTATGCGGAAAAGCAGTTTTAGCTACTTGCTGATTTTCAGATTCTATGGTGTTCTCTTTCTTCTCATTTTCAAGTCTTTCCCTATCAAAATGCACAATTTCAGATGGAGTCATGGGAAGCAAGGTTATTTTCTTTCCTTTGTGCATGAAAGTGTACCAATTATTTCTACCATGATGAGCTGCATTAGTGTCATATTCCCAAGGTCGGCCTAATAAAAGTGAACATGCTTGCATAGGCACTACATCAAAATCAGCAACATCATGGTATGAACCAATGAAAAATGGTACTCTTGCGGTTTGTGTTACCTTAACCTTACCGCTGTTGTTGAACCATTGAACATGATATGGTTGGGGATGTGGTTGTGTGGTCAAGCCAAGCTTCTTGACCAGATCAGAACTCACCAAGTTGTTGCAGCTCCCACCATCAATGATTGTTCGGACGCGCCGGTCGTTGACGACGCAGAACATTTGAAACAAGTTGTGGCGTTGGGCTCGCTCGGCTTGCTTCATTTGAGTACTAAGGACCCGCTGGACAATGATGGTCTGGTATTCTTGTGTGGCTACCGTACCCAAAGCTTCCCCATCATCATCATGTTCAGATTTGTCATCAACATTACCTGCAAGATTAGCTGCAAGAGCATATTAATCTTCAACATCAGAAGCACTAACGTACCCACCATCGTCTGTCGCAATGTAAGCTCGCTGACTGGGGCAGTCCTTCATGACATGGCCCATCCCCTTGCAACGGTGGCATATGATACCTGTTGTGCGTCCCGTGGAGGCAACAGATGAAGACGACTTCGCTGGTGCCTGCACATTAGAAGTTTTGCCTACCTCGGGTGTACGTGGCGGTGGTAATGGTGCTACTGAACGCTCCCTACTGGTCGAGGGGGTATTAGACCGAACAGCAGGAGGTGGCTCTGATTTGGTTGACGCCTGTCTTGGGGTGAAGGTACTACCAAAGTTGCTCCGTGGCCGCTGTTGTCGTCCCTGCAATTCTTTTTTTGCCAAAACAGCAAGCTGGAACAATCTATTGACATCATGATAGTCTTTGTAATCAATAATATTTTGTATATCATGCCTTAACCCTCCATAGAAATGAGCCATTTTATCCTCCTCGGTTTCCTCCACCTCACAACGCAACATGCCTATTTGAAGCTCTTGGTAGTACTCCTCTACCGATTTGTTACCTTGATCTAAGCGTTGCAATTTTTTACGCAATCACGTTTAAAGGAAGGAGGCACAAATCTAGCGTGCATTTGTCTCTTCAGATCATGCCAAGTACCAGGATGTACGTTAGACTTTACTAGTTCATTCCACCAAATTATAGAAAAATCCTTGAGCTCACTAGTGGCTTGTCTAACTCTATGAATTTCAGGAACAAGATGGGAGTTAAATTTTTGTTCAATCTCCATTTCCCAATCTGAATACACCTCAGCATCATATGTACCAGAAAAAGAAGGTATGGTAAACTTAACTTTAGCAAATGGATCATCATTGCGATAGTTATTATTACCATTGTTACCTCTTATACCTTGACGATTTCGGTTGAAGCGCTTAAGTCATGTGCCGCACGTTGCATAGCGGGTTCATTGCGAGGTGCCACATGTCCCTCTACATCATCATCGTGCTCCTGGGCTGCATCATTTTGCTGTTGTTGGACAGCAGGTGGGCAGTTCTCAATCACCTGAACCCTATCATCAAGCTGGGCAACACGTCGTTCCAATCTTTCGATACCTTTGGTTATCTCTTCCATCATGGTTTTCAGCTCAGCATGAAGGACACACTCGTTGTCCTCTTTATCAGATCCTGCCATGACTAGTAGAAAGTAGAAGAAACACAAGAAGTATTATCCCTACAAACTACCAGGTTCAGACAAGTGGATTCACACCCTCTCAAGCGTCTTACCACGCTCTTGCAAGGTTCCTACCAACGCTGCAGAAGGTACAACCGGTGGTTGGTTCGTGATATCGTGACGAGCTTAAGTGTAACGATTGCAAGGTTGAATCCTGTTCTGATAGAAAGTATGTGGAGCTTGGAAGGCAGTTATGGTAGCAAAGGTTAACAATAATTGAAATCAGAATGCTAAGTTGAATAAGTGTCCAAAGTACGTGTCACAGTTGCTGGCCTAAACGCGTTCCTAAAACTAGTTCAAGTAAGCAAAGTGATCGGCACACGCGATGGACATGAAAGGATGCAAGCACTTCTGATCTCTTTTTTTGTTTTGGCTAATCTTTTTTTTCGTGCGGCTCTTTTTTATGCACTTGCCTTTTTTTTTTTTTTTTTTTTACAAGAGTGCTGCAAAGGATGGATTACAACTCAAAATTTAAGAATTAGGCACAAATCCTATCACAATACTCTCGGCAGTCTAGCAAAGATGCTCTGCAGAAATTTCCAATAATAATTTGGGGCTTTTAGAGACCTCAAACGCAAAAACTTATAACTAGGAAGATGTAGCTCTTTTCTTTCTCATCAATTTGAATATATGGAACACCCAATTTGGGGTTTGGAACTAGGAGATATGGCCCCCGGAATATAGGCTGTACAGATTACTCCGAGATGGAACAGATTAACTTCCAACGCGATTTTCGCCACGAATATGGCGTTTCTGGAATTTTGTACAATGAACAAAGTTGTAGATCTCTTCGACAGATACAATTTAGACTATTTAATCGCCAAAATTGGTGTTCAGATGACAAAGATATTGTCTTTATAAAAACAGCAACGCAAAAGAGAAATCCGAACCGATTGCGACTCGAATTTGGTTTCGGTTTAGAATTGGGATTTGATAATCGACCTAGACCAATAACACGAATTGACCAGCAATACGACGATGACCACGGACACAAATTCAACAATGCAAAACTGAAAACGAAAATTGCAAAAAGCTCAAACTGGTTTGGACAGCGGAAGACTATGATCACAATTTTTTTTGTTTTGGCTTTTTCTGGACTCTTGGTAAAAGATGAATGATGAACAGAGAGGATACCTGACGGGCAACCTTGGCTCTGATACCACTTGATGAGGATCGGGGTCCCGATCTTTCGACAGGTAGGGGATAGTTCGATTGGTGGAGACTCGACGTTGATGATCCGACTTTCGACCAGAACCGATCTAGGCCTGCAATCGTTACACCACTGCTCCGTTCGTTATCAACTGTACCGAGGCGCGGTTGACCTAGCCACGAAGACTTGTTCCTGCAAGCGAATCGAAGAACCCGTGCAAGAACACAGAAGAAGCAATCTCGAATTGCAAGTATGTATTAAGATCACGAAGTGTTGGGGTTCCACAAACCGAAAGACGGCAAACTACGACAGTAGAAAAATTCTAAGCAAAACCCGAGTCTAACAATGACGGCTACAAGGTCTTAATATGCGAGAGGGGTGGCATCTAGGGTTTAGGGCGCACCCCCCCACGCGGGATACACGGGACGAGGCCCAATAGACAGGTGACGCAGCACCCCATGGCCCAACAGAATCTGGTCTCCACTTGTTTCGACGATTGTGATCGACTGAGAAGGATTTTGGATGTGGGATCAGATCTGTTGGAAATGTCTCATCGAGGGCTTCTCTGTAATGTACTTGAACGCCCCAAACGGAGTTCGTATGCATCTGCTACACCCGTTTGAAGGCAGGCTGCTACGCCGTGTCCGACCCGGACTCCAGCTCGCAGTAGACTTGATTCCCAACCCATCTTGGCGCAAAGTGACACCCTCGCTGATCAACACCATGATTCCTGAGCACAAGCACAATATTATTAGGTAGTAACTCGCTCTTGTCAATATTCTCTCGTGTACTAAGAAACGAGCTCACTTGGTGATTTAGTTGACGTGCACGTGCCCTTGTTATTGGTCCTTGCACAACGGGTGTTGGAAGAATGGACGCATCGTTAGGGGTGATGTCCTCATCAAAAGAGCATGAGCAACATTTACAACTAGTCTTGGAAAGGCTACGAGAGAGGCAATTCTATGCCAAGTTTGATAAATGTGAATTTTGGATGTCAAGAATTGCATTTCTTGGACATGTGTTGACAGTAGAAGGAATTTCAGTGGATCCAACTAAAATTTCTACTATCAAGGAGTGGAAACAACCCACCTCAGTTTCAGAGATTAGAAGTTTCTTGGGATTAGCAGTCTATTATAGGAGATTCATCGAAGGATTTTCCCATATTGTCAAACCTCTTACAAACCTGTTAAAGAAGGATGTTGCATTTGAATGGACCACCAAGTACGAGGAAAGTTTTCAGAAGCTAAAGCAGAAATTGACAACAACACCAGTCCTTACTTTGCCAGATAGCAAAGAAGACTTCGTAGTTTACTGTAATGCTTTGAAGCAAGGAATAGGCTGTGTGTTAATGCAGCAAGGTCGAGTAGTGGCCTTTGCTTCACGCCAATGGAGACCACATGAGGAAAATTATCCAACCCATGATTTGGAGTTAGCAGCAGTGGTACATGCTTTAAAGATATGGCGACATTATCTCATTGGAAATAAGTGTGAGATTTTTACAGATTATAAAAGCCTCAAGTATATTTTCACACAGATGGAGCTCAACATGCGTCAACGACGATGGCTGGAATTGATCAAAGATTATGATCTTAGTATCCAGTACCATCCAGGAAAAGCTAAGTAGTGCCCGATGCCCTAAGCAGAAAAATCTATAACCTACAAGAAATGGTTATATTGAAGAACCCTTATCTACAACAAGAGTTACAGAATCATCAAGTGGAAATAGTACCGCAGGGAACAGTAACTACTTTAACAATAAAACCTCAACTTGAGAACAGATAGGAAATGCCCAGAAGGAAGATGAGGAAATTTGTAAGATCAAGAGCTGAATCAAGTTAGGAAAGGCTCAAGACTTTACTGAAGATGACCAAGGGATTGTATGGGATCGAGGAAGAATCTGTATACCTCAAAGCACAAATCTTAAAAAAATAATTCTCCATGAAGCCCATAAAACTCCATACTCAATACACCCTGGTAACACAAAGATGTATCAGGATTTGAAGACCCGATTCTGGTGGGATAATATGAAGAGAGAGATTGCAGAATATATTGCAAACTGTGATACATGTCAGCGAGTTAAAGCAGAACACCAGAAAACAGTCAGAAAGCTACAACCTCTACCAATACCATTATGGAAATGGGAAGAAATTGGTATGGATTTCATTACAGAACTACCTAAAACTCAAGGAGGATATGACTCCATTTGGGTTATTGTGGACAGACTTACTAAGGTAGCTCACTTCATACCAGTCAAAAAGATTTATGATGGCAGTAAACTAGCAGAGTTATACATGCAAAGAATAGTGGCATTGCATGGTATTCCTAAGAAGATAGTCTCAAATCGTGGAAGACAGTTTACCTCCAAATTTTGGAATAGACTGCATGAAACCCTAGGAACTAAGTTGGATTTCAGTACTGCATATCACCCGCAGATAGGAGGACAGACAGAAAGAGTCAACCAAATCCTAGAAGATCTTCTAAGAGCTTGTATACTAGATTATGGAACATCATGGAACAAATGTTTACCATTTGTAGAGTTTACATATAATAACAGTTATCAAGCTAGTATACAGATGGCATCATTTGAAGCTTTATATGGACGCAAATGCAGAACCCCAGTGCATTGGAATGAGCCAGGAGAACGAAAGGTCATAGGACCAAAGATAGTAGAAGAGGTAGAAACTCATGTCAAACTCATCAGAGAAAGGTTGAAAACAGCACAATCACGACAAAAGAGTTATGCAGACAATTGACTAAGAGACTTATCATTTGAACCAGGAGATTTTGTGTATCTCAAGGTTACACCATTCAAAGGATTACAAAGATTCCAAGTGAAGGGAAAGTTATCTCCTAGATATATTGAACCATTTAAGATAATCAAGAGAAAAGGGGAAGTATCCAATAAATTGGAATTACCTGTGGGATTAGCGGGAGCGCATGATGTGTTTCATGTCTCTCAGCTACGAAAATGTTTGAAGGAACCTACTGACCAGATAGATGTACAAGATGTACCATTACAGAAGAATCTCACTTACCTTGAGCACCCAATCAGAATCCTAGCCACTGATGAACGTCAGCTCAGAAAGAAGAAAATCAAATTGTGTAAAGTTCAATGGAAAAATCATTTAGAGCAAGAGGCTACTTGGGAGAAGGAAGAAGATTTTAAGCAAGCCTATCCTTATCTTTTCCTGTCTTAGGTAAATCTCGGGGCGAGATTTCTTTAAGGAGGGTAGATCTGTAACACCCTGAGTTTAGGGGTGAAAACTTCCTTTTTCATGAACAGCATGCATGCATGTATCTGTAGTAGTAGCCAGATCAGTATATATCTCGAACCCTAAAATTTCCAAATTTATTCCATAAACCAAAATCAAGATCAGATTGTTCAGATGTGATCTATTAGTTACTTTGAACCTAAAAGTCTTCAGATGCCAGATTCAATTCCATCTCTAAATCCCAGATTCGTTAAAACTTCTGTTTTCGAAAACAGAATTAAGTTAATTACCCTAAACACTCTAAACTCAGATTTAGCTAAATCTTGATCTAATTCAGAGCATATTATTCTTAAATTATGATCATGGGTATGCTAATAGCTAAAACCAGAAAGTTGGCAGCCAGATTTTATCATCTAGAATCTTTTCACAAATCAGTCCAAGAGATATCGTAAATTAGTCGTTTATCTGTTATCTGGAAACTCAAAAAGGCTAAAATCTTCAGTTTAACTCCAAATTCAGAATTTCTTCAGCAAATCTCTTCTAAATGATATTTGATAC